>CAVNZG010001620.1:0-75000 GCA_963693315.1 Diogma glabrata
TTTCAATTTTTATTGCAACCTAATAACCAGCATTTCTTGATAACGATAATTTTCAAATGTAAATTCTACAAGAAACTTCCGTATCGATTCGGTTTTAATCACCTATATATAGCAGCTGAAAAACGTCTAGTACCTCTCTTACATTTGTGTTTTAGTCTATAGTGACTGGTTGTCAAATTTTTCCTTTTTTCCGATTGGAATGAGATTTTTCAACTTGACGTTTGGATGGGCGAAATTTTGTTGGATAAGAACGCGATTGCGATCAACTTCACCCTAGAAGAAAACAAGTACGAATAAAATGTCTCCATCACCTACTGACCTTAATGATCTAATTTGTTAGGATCTCCACGAATCACTATGACGCAACTCTGATACGAGGTTGCTTACAGGACCATATTGGGTCCACGGTCAGATAATATCGTTTTTATTTTGGATATCGTGAAAAAGTTTTATACGGAGGTGAAACCCAAATTTTTGTTCATTTCACCCGAAGTAAATATAGGTATTAAACTCATTAATGGAACGGAGCTCTGGTAATTTTCCTATTCCCGTTAAATGCAAGTTCAAAAGAATTTATATTTTGTTTGAGTATTAAATGATATTGAATTAAATCGTGCTGGTGGCCCTCATTGGAGTTTGTGATTACTTTCACGACGAGAAAATTAGTTTTTTTTATGACTCAGCCAATGGGTTGAATAGCACGAGAACGCAGAGCTTTGCGATGAACATTAGGAATGCGTTAGAAGCTCCAGCCGCCCATTTTCAAAATATTCGATGCTTACAACAATCTAATGGTTACGATTGTGGACTTTATGTTTTATGCCAAATAGTTGAGTTACCTGATCATATAACTAAAACGATGAAGCGTAGTGCCGTTGCGGCGAAACATGGTGATCTTTTACAAATCATACACGAACTTAGTGGAAGAATTTGATCACTTTGGGTTGTGCTTGTTAAGGAAATGTATGTATTAAAACGATTTATATAAAGAACCAAAGAAACAAAAAAAAAAACTGTTACATTCTTTTCGGTGGAGATAATCCCGCGTAATAAATTAACATTCTTTCCATTGTTTGAAATCCTTATGTTTTTTTTGAATAGCCCTAGATTATGTTACGTGTGTCTATCGTTATATGTGATTGTATGAGGGGCGAGTGCGAGAGTATGTGATTGAATGTGGGGGTTGGCCGTGCCGATCGTGGTTCTTTCACTAAAGGGGTCGCCAGAGTCTCATTTTTTCACTTGTCGTTTTTCCATTTCCGTATCAATCATGTCTTTCGCGTACATTTCCGTATTTGTGCTGGAGCAGCAGAATTTCCCTCTCGTCCCCACGGACTAAAAGCTAGCCTGGGGCTATTAAAACAATCTCGCTAGGTACGCGGCCTGCTATGCCTCTTCGTTGTTTACCAACGAAGAAAGTGCTTCATTACAAAGGGTGTTTTTCTTTTTTAAAGAACGAAACCCTAAAAACATCCAGTTCAAATTATCATGTTCTTTATCCCATTAAAATTATCATGTTCTATGTCCAGATAACTTGAATTCATCTAAGCTTGTTTTTAAGGAGAGGAAAATATCCAACACCAGAATAAATTTTCCATATTCACTTCAAATTGCATAGATCAATCTGACTCGTATTCCCCATTCAACGGGTCTCGTAAAATTTAATTAACACGCACATGATATGAAATCAATACAGATTGGTTATTGTGCTGGGGCTTTATTCCCGAACACATAAATGTCATCACAATATTGTAAATTCACACAATATTGTGAATTTCGTATTATGTAACACCAATTTGGTGAAAATTCAACACAATATTGTGAATCTGACAAGAACAATATAGTTACTGTCAAAATCACAAATCACTTTTTTATGCAATTTCAACAACTTTTTTATGAAAATTCAACACAATATTGTGAATCTGACAAGAACAATATAGTTACTGTCAAAATCACATATCACTTTTTTATATAACGCAAAATTAAGTCTTTAATAATATTAAATAATCATATTTTTATAAAAATATCATTAAAACATATTTATTTATTAAATATATTTTTATTTTATTTTACATCTTTTAAGATTAAAATAGTACATTATGATGCTAGGACGTAAAGCTAAAGATTTTGGACGGATGTGGAGTTTGCACCCACATTAAGTCCAAAATAGCTTACGTCCGTGCATCATATACTATTTTTTATTCGCAAGATACCATCAAGAACAGTATATCGTTGAAAAGGTAATTTGTTGACCTTTAAAAAAAAATTAAAGGTAAGGTTGTGAGCCGAAGCGTGAAAATATATTAAAACTCACATTTTGACCATATTTCGTTCGGCAACAATAAATTTTAAATAATTTATCTTAAAGTAGACTAAATTACCTTTCCAACGATATACTGTTGACGCAAATCAGATAAAAAATGAAAGAGCTGTGAATTTTTGAATTTGACTCCTTTTTTGATTTTTCCCGATTTTCGCGAAACTTTGTATGGTGATATCTCATAAAAAATCACTTATTAAATGTTTTCGGTCAAATTAGTTTTTTTTTCACGAGATGAATCTATTAACGGATTTTCAGACAAATCGGTAATGGTCACCTAAGACCCCCTCTCGATTTGATCTGAAATGGTCGAAACGTATATTTAATAGATTCAGGTTTAGTCAATTAGTTTCTGTAGTGATCACTGTTTTGTTATACTCTAGACGTACTAGTATCGAATAACAAACTCATATCGGTGAGAAGAAGATGACTAGTCTCCCTTGTGTCTATTGACACATAATCAACAATTAATTCAGTAAATTATTTGTGATATAACATCACCCCGATGGAAAATATCCCATCAAGAATAATAGACTAGATCGGTCAAAAATTGTATGGATTGCAAAAAGTTTCATAATTTGCACCATAACTTTTTAGATTCTGTTCTTATAAAATAAGAATTAGTATTTAAAAATATTATAATACAAAAACTTAACTTCATTTATTGTTGTTATTATTTTGTGAAATGTCACAATTTGACAATATGATGAACTCTCCACTCAGAAAATAATATTTGGATGCGTTCAGCAGTTTATATGCATATTATAAGTTTTTGAGTGTGGAACACATCTGTTGTTGGGTTGTCGGCACTGAATCGAATTTAATATATAAGTCAGACATTTTTTATATATGTCCTCTTCGTCTAGTTTTAGTTTAATTTCGTGATTTTTAATTGTTGTTCTGTTTGTTAGTATTAAAAAATAATGTTACAATAATAAGTGATGATTTATAAAAATAAAACAAAACCAATACAGTTTATAAGGGAATTAAAGTGTTTTCTTCATTGCACATTTTTATTCAATCAAAATTAAAGCTTGTTTGAGTAGTTTAATCCTGATGCCATTTTTTTCTCTTTGGGTTTGATGAAGGTGACAAAGAACAAGAGGCCATAGTTAATTTATCGACGATCACGTACGCCTTGGTCAGCAAATACTATACAATTCGTATATATGCATCTATTTATATGCAATTAATTTGAATACAGTTAATTTATATGCAGTTTCATATGCTGCAAACTTCATCGATTCGTCGAATTATACAATAGTTTGGATGCATTTAATTTATATGCAGTTCATTTATGTGCAGTTATTATACTGCAAATTCATCGATTCATCGAATTATGCAATAGTTTGGATGCATTTTGGTTTATATGCAGTTAGTTCGTATGCAGTTAATTTAAGTGCAGTCATTATATGCCACTAATTTCATCAAATTGTACAATAGTTTATATGCATTCAATTCATATGCAGTATTATATTTTGCTAATTCATCGATTCATCGAATTGTACAATAGTTTATATGGTTTTAACTTGTATACAGTCAATGTGTATTCAGCTAATTTATATGCAGTTATTATCTGCAGCCAGGTCATCGATCGTCACGTACAACTTTTAATTACATACTGTTAAATACGATTTCGTACGATTTCGTTCATCGCCCAACAATTGTATCTTGTTATGCAAATCATTAAAATAATCTGCGCTTTGGTGTAATTTGAGAATAAAGAATTATCAATTGATGCGTTTCCGGTTTATTTCTTCGTATTCAAAAAAGAAAAACTAAAAATAACAAGTCCACTGCCAAACTGGAGGCGTAATCAGTCGTATAAAGCAATTTCTGGGGCGCTCTTCCCGAACACATAAATGTGAATTTTGACAATTTTGTGAAGCTTGTATTGCATAACATTAAACGGTAACAGTAACGATTTTCCGGAAAACAAATTTCACATTACTGTTTAAATTTAATTTAGACAATATTGTGAAATTCGTTTTTTTGTAAAATCGTTACCATTACGGTTTAATGTTATGAAATACAAACTTCACAATATTGTCAAAATTCACATTTATGTGTTCGCGAATAGGGCCACTGTAAATATTCTCTTCCTCCTCTTGTTAATAGAGATATACCTATTATGGACCCAAAAGAAAAAGCTAATTTGCTAGGACATTTTTTTCTATTAATTCTACATTAGTCGAACCCAATTTCTAACTTATCCCTATCCCTGAAGTATTGCTTAAAATGAAGCGAATAATTTTTCTTGAAAACATTATTCGAATTTCAAATTTACAAATCAATACCAACAAGGCATCTGGTCCTGATCATATTCCTCTAATTATACTTAAAACGTTTTCTAGAGAGCTAGCAGTCATCCTCACTAAAATATTTTATTTGTCTTATAAGAAAGGGATTTTTCCTGAAATATGGAAAATTGCTAGTGTACAGCCAGTTGAAAAAAAGGGTAGTAAAACTGACCCATCCAATGACAGATCCATTTCAATTTTGTCAGTAGTTTCTAAAATTTTTGAGAAATACATAAATTTTAATTTAATGAGCTTCTTAGTATCTTCCAAATTACTTAATGAAAGACAATACGCGCTTCCGAAAAGGAAGAGCACCGGAGATTTGCTTTCGTTTGTTACTCATCTTTGGAACAAACCCCTTAAAAACTTTGGTGAAACTTTTGGTGTTGCTCTTGATATTTCCAAAGCATTTGACAAAATTTGGCACAAACATCTTATATGCAAGTTGAGATGTTATGGTTTAGATGAGCCACTAATCTCCTGGATGCAAAGATGCCTCCGACTTTTGGGTCGTCAGAATCCTCCTTTTTCCCATTTAAGCTCGTTTTCTTGTGAAAATTTCGCATGCAACTCACCAGAGACATCATTGAACGCACAGACTGCAGCTAGTCGGAAATTTAATCTGAAATAAGCTAATCAAGGCAGCTTACTTATCAAGGTCTTTATGCAACAGACTGCATTTAGTTTTGCAAATATCTGTTGGTTGCAAATTTATCCTTTATAATAGTTCAAAGTTTTTTTTTATTTTTTTTTTTTTTTTTTTATTGGAGGGTCTTGAGACTTACAGTTCAAGTAGCACTGCGACCTGAAGGTCTATTGTGCTTACCCTGATTTTGTTATTAGTCAGTCGTCGTCTGTGCCGTTACTGGTTGTATTCTGTCATCCAAGTTGAGACTTTTAATAAAATTAATTAGCTCAATTGGAGTGACGTTTTGTGGTAATGGAAGTGTTAGTCTTCTATGACCAAGTTGGTTGTATCTGTGCCCAGAGAGTTCAGGACAGCTGCATATGACGTGTTCCATCGTTTCCGCGTCCGAGTAGCAGAATCTGCACCTGTCGGAAACAACAAGGCCTATTTTGTTAAGATGGTGGTTTAAAGGACCATGTCCAGTAACGCACCACGTTAAAATTCTTAGAGACTCTCTGTTTAAGTCGATTGTTTTTAAGGGTGAAACAGGGAGGTTACATAGAAACTTCTTGGAGTGTACTAGTCCCTCTCTGCTTCTCCATAATTAAGCATTTAGTTCTTGTTCCATTGTTTGGATTGTGCTTTTGAGCGAACTCTTGGCCATTCCAAAGCATGGTTCCGGTCCAACAAATTTTTTATTGGCACCTTGCTTTGCTAAAGCGTCAGCGATAACATTTCCTTGTATTCTTGTGTGGCTAGGTGCCCACACAAGTGTTACTATGTTATTGCACGAGATTTTTAATAGATTTTGGTAGCATTCCCATACCAGTTTTGAATCAAAGCGCGTAGATTTTAGTGCCAAGAGTGCTGCTTGGCTGTCAGAGATAATATATATTTCAATATTTTGGTATTTTCTTTCAGCGCATAGCAAAGCGCAACTGCTAATGGCAAAAATTTCGGCTTGAAATATGGTTGTTGTGGTGCTTAAGGCAACCGTTTGTTTTGTTCTAGAACCAAACACTCCTGCTCCCGTGCCCATGTTGGTTCGAGAACCATCTGTGTACCAGATGCTGGCGTTATGTGGCAGTGACCGTATGTAGTTTTTAATAAGATCTCTGGCCAATATCTTGACATCAAAGTGCCTGTCTAAATCTATTGTTTTTGGCATACAATCCGAAATATGGTATGTATGCAGATCAGCTTGTAATTCAGAAAGGATTTTAAGGTGTCCAGTTAGATTACCCGGCTTAAACCCTTCTGTGAGCTGCAGTCTATGAACGCTCAACACCGCTACAGATTTAACATGTAGGTGCAATGGAGAAAGCTTTAGAAGAATCTCCATTGCTGACGTTGGCGTGGTTTTGAAAGCACCTGTGGCACTAAGACACACAAGCCTTTGTATTTTTGTAAACATATTTTGAGCAGTTATTTGGCGCGTTTTAGGCCACCAAACTAAAGCTGCATATGTTAGAATTGGTTTTATAATACTTTGGTGCAACCAAAGTATCATTTTTGGGCTAAGACCCCCTGTTTTCCCAAACAGGTTTCTGCATGTGAAGAAAATTTTGTTTGCCTTATCAGAGATATATTTCAGGTGTGGGTTCCATGTTAGTTTGCTATCCAAGATCACACCTAAATATCTAACCTCTTTTGATGTTTGTAAAAAGAAATTGAAGTTTCTCCTGTTTGTGAAAACGACAATGCTTGTTTTTTGGGGATTGATCGACAGTCCCAATCTGTTGCACCACTTTGATACAATATTAAGAGCTGTCTTAGTTCGACCAGCGACAATGGAGTCATGTTTCCCTCTAACCATGACTGCCAAGTCGTCGGCATAGCCTACAGTGTTGAAGCCGGAATCATTTAGCTTAGGGAGGAGATCATCAGCCATCATTAGCCAAAACAGTGGAGAGAGAGAGCACGATCCCTTGCGGGCAGCCTCTAGATGCAGTAACAGTCACTGAATAATTACCTATTGTAGCCGTTATCTTCCGACTCTGTAGCATCTTGATAATCCACGCAATGATAAGTGGGTTTATATTTTTCTTTGTGGTCATTTCAATGATAGCATTGAAGTGGACATTGTCAAAGGCTCCTTGTTTATCCATAAATGTACATACAAGTGCCTCCTTATAGTTTAAGGTGCTCTCAATTTCTTTCACCATTTTGTGTAACGCCGTTTCAGTAGATTTCCAAGTCTGATAGGCGTGCTGGCTAGAGTTGAGAGGGTTTTGTTTGAGACATACATGACGGATGTGATAGTCCAACATCTTTTCCATTGTTTTTAATAGAAAAGATGTAAGACTTATGGGTCTGTATGATTTGGCTTCATTTGGTTTTTTTCCTGGCTTAGGTATAAAAACAACTCTGGTTTCTCGCCATATCTGAGGAATGTAAGCAAGACGAAAGCTTGCTTTGAACAACGCATGAGATATGGAAGAATGATTGTTAGACCCTTTTGCAGAAATGCCGGAAAAAATTCCATCACCTCCTGGAGATTTATACGGACCGAAGGACTCTATAGCCCATATCGCTTTGTTGGGGGTGAAAATTGTGTTGGTTAAATGATCTGCATTACTTTTAGTTGCAGGATCTAGAAGACGTACGTTTTCGTTGGCATTATCTTCCGTGCTCCATTCTATTGAGTCCGGAAAGTGGGTTTGGAGTAAAGTATCTAGTGTCTCAATGCAGCTTGTGGTATACGTACCATTTGGTTTGCAGATTGAGCCTAGAGGGTTTGTGTGATCAGACGACATCAATTTTTGGAGTCGAGCTGCAGCAGGCAGATTATCTTTCGTATTGCAGAGCTCTTTCCAGCTATTTCTTTTTGATTGTCTGAGTTCTTTATTATAATTGGTTAGAGCTACTCGGTACTCTATCCAATTATTTGTTGTTTTTGCTCTGTTAAAGAGCTTACGAACTTTATTCCTTTTCCTCTCCAAGTTACCATTCCACCAAGCTACATCTCTGCATCTTTTGAATTGAGTTATTGGAGTATTAAGGTTGTATGCCTCAGTGATAATTTCTTGCAAATTATTTGCTGCAGAGTCGAGCTCAAATGTAGAGTTGATACTGCCGCAACTATTTACATTATCATGAAGATACGTTGTGTAAAGTTCCCAGTTGGTTTTTCTCGGGTTTCTAAAGTACTGGATGCTCTTTGGGTAGTGTTCTATGTTGAAACAAATATAAGCATGATCAGACATAGAAGCTTCCTTCGAAACATGCCAGTTTTTAATATGGTTAGTAGCGTTTATGTTGGTTAAAGTAAGGTCAAGGACCTCACCTCTGATTGCGTTTCTAAAGGTAGGCTCACTACCTTTGTTTGCAATAAACATATTGTTTGCATACAAAAATTGAAGCAGACGCTCGCCTTTTGTGTTAATGTTACTACTTCCCCACACGGTGTGATGAGCGTTAGCATCACACGCTATTATGAGGTTGTAGTGGTTATTGTTGCAATACTTGATGAGTTTCTCTACTATTTCTGGTGGTGTCTCGTCCTCATCCCCCGGGAAGTATGCAGAAGCTAAAATGAATTTACGAAATCCACCTTGAGGAAGATGAATTTCTATATGGACCGTTGTAAGATCTCTACAGATAAATTCATTCAATGGAAATATTTTCAGATGTTTGTTGAAAAGAATCGCGGTTCGCGGTCTTTCCACATCTGAGAAATAGATCAGTTTTGTATTTTTGTTTGACGATAGACCTTTTATTCTTTTACTGTCTGCCCACGGCTCCTGTATGAACGCTAGATCGTGAGCATTCTGTTCAATTAACCGGTTCAAATTAACAGAGGCCATTTCTGATCTGTGCAGATTAATCTGAACGCAACTTAATTTAGGTACTAGAGATTTTTGTGTATATCGTACAGGTGTTCTGTCTGACTTAGAGTAAGCTGGTGAATCATACATTACCCTAGAGTCAGACATGGTGTGTGTACTATCCGAACTAGGATAAGCTGATAAATCAGGCATGGTCTTAGAGTCAGACATGGCATGTGTGCTGTCTGGTTTAGGATAGGCTGATAAATCAGGCATGATCCTAGAGTAGGACATGGTGCACAGTTTTGTTGTTAGTTTATGTGATGCGTTTGGAGAAGCATCGCCCTCATATAAAACTTTGTTTTCCATACAATATTTATGGAGAAAATAGGGAGGTACATTGGTCAACCACAACAGAGCCCTGTGTTGTGGTAAGGCTATTGAAACTGGAGGGCGCCCGGTATCCAGAGTTCCGTACTAGTAATCAAGCACCCCCTTGACCATGCTAAGCTTTCGTTTCAAAGTTTTACTTTCATAGGGTTGAGAAAATATCCAAACCCAACCTAATTATGCCCATTTTTCTATTCCCAATAGGCAATCTGATTCGTGTTCAGTCAATCGGAATCGTGGATTTGATTAAATTTCACATAATCTCATACGGTTCAAGGTCAAAAAACGTTGGTTGTTTATAATAAGTGGAGAAAATTTCCTAAACTAGAATAACGTAACGTAATGTTAACGACTACATCATAAATTTCTGGTTAATTAGACTCGTGTTACATATATAGTGAATTACGTATAATTCTGCAATGGGTTTACTCTAAATGGACTTTCATGATAAGTTTTCACCCGGAACTTTTTTCTCTCTAGCATAGTTCATTCTAAAATTATTATCTCAAGATTTGGGAGTTAAAATAACTTCAATTCGTCCACCAATTAGTCCTGGACTGAGTTTCCATAGAACAGATAAATAATGTTTAAACTCATGCATTCGGAAAAATTTCATATGAAAAAAAAATAAATGTAGCCAAATTCGGTTTTGTCTGGGTTTGACAGTTTTTCACTCAGAACAATCACCTGTTTAACGTAAGATATGTTACCTTGTTAAAAATGCTACAAAAATCATTTGTTTTGGGATTGGTTTTTTATTTGTCGTTCAATATAATCCACTAAAAAGGTTAATTTACTTATTTGAATTCTTTCACATATATACATATATATATATATATATATATACTTGAGCAATTTCACGAAGATTTAACAACGTTTTGATTGACCCCTTTTAATTTTGATTATTTTTTGTTTAAAGATAGTCTTTGATAAATAAAAAATACAAGTTCTCTTAGAATTTTTTTTTTCGACCAGGGGTCTTCACAGGGTGCCCCTCAATTTTTTGTTATTTTGTGATGTGAGTGCATTTTGACCAGCGATTGTAGAAAAACTACTAAACCGATTTTCATAAACGATATGTCGTTGAATAGGTATTAGAACAAAGTTTTTAAAAATTTACACTGTTAATTTTTTGAAATAATTTTTAACGGTGTAACATAAGAAAAAAACGGTGTAATTGAAAAAAAGATGGCTATGCTATGCCATTTTTTTAAACTAAATTGAAAGTTTAGGAGATGCATTATTTTTTGTTTTAAAGATAAAATTCGTTGTGCATATGACTGTCGGGATTCAGTTTTTTTTTGTTCTGAAGCAAAATTATAAAATTGACGTTATAAACTAAGAGATTTTTTTTTATGTTAAATATCAAATATTTTATTATTAGATGAAATTTTTAAAATATTATAAAAATTATATATGTAGTACAATAAATAAAATAAATACAATTGTTAAAAATGATTTACTTATTTTACAAACAGAAGTTTCTTTTGAATAGGAAAGCACTTCTGCAATTGTTTTCTTTGTATAAGATGGCATAAAAAATGAAATGTTTATTTATCATTTATTATCTGTTGTGGATACACCTCTTCTATCCGTCGCAGATGAATGCTGAAAATTATTTTCATGTAGAGGTTTACTTTTTTCAACCAAATGACGCGTAGCATTACTTCCAAATATATCTTGAATCTCCTGCATTTTCATTTCTTGCGGTAAAATTGACAACATTTTTTGTTTTTCAGCATAATCCCCATTGTCGAAATGTATCTTTAGGTTTCTAATAATTTCTTCATAACGTTGCCTTATTTTTGCATTTTCAGACAACTCTAATACTTCTCCAGTCAAACGTTCCTGAATAGACTTAGTTATGTGAACGGCTTTTTGTTTCCTGTAGTCGAGACTGCCACACAAATTTATTTTAAGAGGTGAAAGATGATCCGATATATGCGGCAAAATATGTATGTTTAAATTATTAATTATCTCATCACGCTCTAAGTTAATCAAGTTTGGTGTTTGAACATAATCTCGATTAAAGCTGGCACCAATCAGTTGATCGGTTTGCATTTCATCTGATGTTTCAATTGAAGATGCGTCATTGGATACTGCATCGTCACCCACTGTTAGTGATGTTGATAAATCTGAACCAGAAGGTAGTGTTGACTGATTGATTAAATTTAAATAACAAGATGAACATATTTGCTTATTCTCCATTGCACTAATCCCAAGAACATCTAAATGTTGTCGCATTTATATTCACTCACTTTAGAAAAATTGAATTTTGAAAGTTTTGGTTAAAGTAGTAGAAATTAACTGATAGTGACCAATTTAAAACTTCATTTATATAACAAAAATGGGATTCAAAATAGTAATGCAGGCATCAATAAAGTTTATATACGCCTATTTTTTATGACCAAATATAATTACTCTACATTTACTACTCTACAGCATCTATTCAACCTTTTGAAATCTTTGTCTTAATTACAGCCATATATAATTTAAAATCCTTAAGATGGTTTTTATTTATTTTTAATCCATATTAGTTTACGCCTATATTCACTTAAAATTAAAAGTAGGATTTTCAAATTTTTCAATCATGCATATCTAAAAAAACAGCCTCCTTTTAAAGGATTAACGGATTAATAGGTAAATTCACAGGTAAATAAAAACAAAATTCAATTTTATTTAAAAAAAAAAATAAAAAAGTGGGATTAGATGCTAGCTTCATCTTTTAAACTTGTTTTCTTATGTAACACCGTTGAATAGGATTAAAAAACTAACAATGCACAATTTCAAAAGTTTCTTTTTAACACCTATTCTACGACATACCATTTATATTGTTATTATAATTATATTATTATATTTAAAAATATAATAATTTATATTATTATAGTTATAAAAAATTCTACTTGAAGTCGTATTTTTCATTTATCAAAGGCTATCTATAAACTAAAAATAAACCAAATTAAAAAGAGTCGAGTCAAAATGTCGCAAAATTTTGCTGAACTTGACTGAAATCGCTTTTGAAAAAGTGCATTTAATAATACAATATTTGATATTTAACATAAAAAAAAAATCTGAATCTAAAAATCGCCATTTTTATAATTTTCCTTCAGAACAAAAAAAACTGATTCCCGACAGTCATATGCACAACGAATTTTATCTTTAAAACAAAAAATAATGTATCTCCTAAACTTTTACAAGTGGCTAAATATAAAATAAGCTTCAATTTAGTTAAAAAAAAAAAGGCTATGCCATCTTTTTTTCAATTACACCGTTTTTTTCTTATGTTACACCGTTAAAAATTATTTCAAAAAATTAACAGTGTACATTTTTAAAAACTTTGTTCTAATACCTATTCAACGACATATTATTTATGAAGATCGATTGAGTAGTTTTTCTACAATCGCTCCTCGAAATGCACTCACATCACAAAATAACAAAAAATTGAGGGGCACCCTGTGAAAACCCCTGGTCGAAAAAAAAATTCTAAGAGAACTTGTTTTTTTTATTTATGAAAGACTATCCATAAACAAAAAATAATCAAAATTAAAAAGGGTCAAGTCAAAATTTCCCAAAAATTTGCTGAACTTGCGTGAAATTACTCAATTGTTTCTTGCATATGTTGATATGTTTAAACCATGAGGTAGAACGTATAATAACCTTTTTGTCAATGCCGTATATTAAACAAACAAGTAGACAAACTCATACAATATTTTTTTAATTTATGCCTTCTTCAGTCAATTTTCTTTCATTAGAATCAATCATCTCCTAACAAACATTTTATAAAGAAAAATACACGTTCTGATTTGCTAACTAAATCAATTAAGTACATTTACTTTTTACAAACAACAATATTCTAAATATCGTTTTTGAGAGCATAAAAGAAAATTAAATATTATCGATTTTGTAATTAGGAATTTTTCTCGTTATATTTTTTCCATTTTCTTGGCAATAAAAGGTAAAATATTTTCATTTTCCATTTTTTATCCTTTTTTTCCTGTTTTTATGTTTTTTTATTGGCATTCTGCTATTGTAAGGATGTACGTACATACTTGCAAATAGAAGTGAGTAAATGTGGTTTTTAATTTTATTTCCGCAAAATTAATTATAAAGAATAAAAACTTTTTTACTGGATGGTAAAACTTTATTAAAAGATAGATGCAGAACTTTATTTATTTTATCCTTATGTATAACAATAGGTGAAAATTAAAAATTTGAAAGGATTTGATTACATTCAAATGAAAACATTGAAATTGAAAAGCTCAATTATTTTTATTTTATTTAATTTATGTACTTGGTTTGGTTGATGATGAAATATGAAAGCATAATAGAAACCACCAAGAAATTTCTTTTAGTTATTGTTTTTTTTATATAATGAAAATAACTTATACAACATATAAATATCTGAAAATATCTGTTTATTTGCCAAAACATATTTAATTATATATGATCAACAGCATAACCTCAGTGAAACATAAAAGCTTTAAAACAAAAAACATTAATGGTATTTTTCTTTGATCATCGTATCATTTCTCTTTCAACAATAATCCAGCAGCCACATCAAAGTTCACATCGATTAGATTATATTTTCATAATCTTATCTAAAGATAGATTTAAATTGCAAGAACCACTAATAAAATTAGAAACAAAAAATTATAGTAATATCATTTTTTGTTCATGCTCCATTGCCTTAATTGAAAAACTTAATCCAAATTGATGTCAATTAGGATACTATTATTTTGAATATAAAGGAAATTTGTCTAATGAAAACATCAATGAAAAATTTTGTTACAGTTTTAATGATTTTTATAATGATTGTCATTATTTACGTAATAAACTGCTTAAAACTGGATTATCATAATTAATAAAGCTTTTCATGGTTTCAAAATTGGATTATGGATTATTTATATGAAGAATTTAACAAAAGAGAAAATTTGTTCAACGTTTGATATTGGAGACTGATGGCATTTGGTTATGTATCCAAAACAACAGATGTATAAAGATTGAAAGGACTTGGTGCTTCCGGGCTTAATTCCAAGCCAGAACAAAAAGAATTTTCATATTTTTTTGAAAATCCTCATTGATTCACCAATAAAACTATAAATGAATAAGGGAACAAACATGAATTTTTTTGGAAAAGTAGACTTAACTGTCTGCAGTTTATGTAAGCAATTGCCATCTTAAAAAAATACACGGAAAAACCCGCTTAAAATCACTTTATCTGCTTGATACCTGTGATACAATAATTTTTCAGAAGTCACAATATCCTAACTTTTTTTATTTCTTATGTTGAATCGATGGTTTTTATTGCTCATGTTAACCGTAAGTCGTAAATGAAATTGCTTATCAAAATGTATATGGCTCATGCAGCGAGTAACAGGTATATTGTAAAATACGGAATCAGAATGAATGGAAGAGAAAATTAAAATTTGAAATATGAAAAGTCAATAAAATGAAGTTATTCCTAGACAGAAATAGCGATGGAAAAATTTTTAGTTGTATGATGTGATGTGTTGATTAGTTTTATTGATGTAATATAAAGCGGATATATTCATTTTTATTGATGTTCGATGACACAAAAATTTAAATTAAAAGCAATAAAACTTAACTGTACAATTTTTCTTATTAAATGTCACGTTTTTATCAAGTAAGTTTAGTTGAAAATTATGATGATGGCGAGGGGTTAGCAAGATTTAGCAAAATTTTGAAGTAATTGGTAAATTCCAATCAAAGCAAAAAGCGTTCTTCAAGCTTTTCTTGAAAATCTTTAGTAACTCACCACACCTCGATCTGAATTTAAGAATCATTCAATAAAACTGAATGAATTAAACAATGGTGTGGTAATTTGTGTACGGAACGAAAAAAGTTTGGTCTAATTGACTTAACAGTCAGACAATTCATGAAAATAAAATAAGAGAAAAATATCTATTAGTTGTTGATCAGCCCAAAACATTTCTACAGAAGCATCGAAATTTTGTTGTTTACTGATCAAACAGTGTAAGTTTTTGATTTTTATAGTAGAATGTGTAGAAGGGATTACAACATGCATCATAAATTTTTTTGATTTTTTTTTTAAATAATGAATAACTTAAAAATCCTATCACATAACAAAATATCACATAAACCATTATTTAATGATAAAATAAATAAAAGAAAATAAAAGGATAAAAACCAAACTTTTTTGAAAAATTTGCACATAGAAAACTTTGATTGGGTTGCCAATATGTAGTGAAGAGCTGCTTCGTTGACGAATCAAAGAAGTGGCATAGCAGGTCGCGCGCCTGGATGAGATTTATTTAGCCCCAAACTAGCTTCAGCCTATGGGGTCGAGATAGAAATCCTGCTGCTCCATCACAAATAACAGTGTTGTACGCGTATGTCTTGGTAAGAACTGATTAAACAAATAGCAAGGGAAAAAAGGTAGACTCTGGCGACCTACATAGGTGAATAAAAACAACGATCGTCACGTCCCACCTCCACACTCAATCACTCATTCACACACTCTCGCACTGCATCCGCTCACACCCATACTCACGACCATATTCACACACGCTCTCATTCATATACACATGTTCATATAACTACAGATAAAGTTTACTCACCCCATGGTTAGTCCAGACCCACTCCTGATTAATCTGATTTCATCAGCCGATCATCATCGGACGGACAATACACACGTATGCGTAGTGATGCTTCAGTAACGTAGTTACAAGTTGTATTATATAAGCTGGTGTCGACTTTAATTACCAAAGTAAGTTATAAAAGTGGACGTAATGATACGTCGGTTGTTGATCCAGAGTAACGTAGTTCAAAGTTGAATTATATATGCAGTGATTGACTTCAATTACGACTAAACGTTATGAAAAGTAAGCGTACTGATATGTTAGTTGTAGATCCAAAATACGCAGTTAGAATTTGAATTATATAAGCTGGTGTCGACTTCAATTGCCAGAGTAGGATATGTAAGTTGTAGATCCAAAATAACGCAGTTAGAATTTGAATTATATAAGCTGGTGTCGATTTCAATTGCCAAAGTAGGATCTAAGAGTAGACGTAATGATACGTCGGTTGTTGATCCCAAGTAACCTAGTTTAAAGTTGAATTATATATGCAGTTATTAACTTCAATTTCGACTAAACGTTATAAAAGTGGCGCACCGATATGTAAGTCGCTGATACAAAGTAAGGTAAGCAAAAGTTGGTGTACGTGCGCACCATATACAGCCGTTATTGCAAGAACAAAATAAGAACGTGCGTTGAGATATGCGTACCGCCAACTAATTATCCACTGCCCAAAATGGTAACCCTTCTTCCTGTTGTCAGATCACGAAATCACACGATTGCTTCCTTACAGTTAGTAAACCTCACCAATCAATCCGTCACCCAAATCAAAAGATTTTATTTGCGTTAACCGTTTTCTGTATTTTTTTATTGAATTTATTATTATTGGTTGGCAATTATACAAGAAAAAACGGTGACATTGTCACTTTGACCACCATTTCGTTAATCCACGTTGTTTCCTTTTTATATTTAATCTAATTAATTGAATTAATTTGAGTAGTTTTATTTTAGTATTTAATTAATCTATAACTCGGACTTACCATCAAATTATGTTTTAAACTACAAACTGTAAATTTACTTCACGAATCAGTCGGTATCATTTTATACATGTTTAATACATAAACCAGTTAGTACATTTATTGATCTCGTTTCGGTAAATCAAAAAAAAAATCAATTAACCCCGCTAATTCAACCATAAAATTTGGGAATTTAAATCGTTTATATAAACAAAAAAAAAATTTTGGTATTTATCACTTCACAAACAGTTATTTTTATTGCACCACTAATTTGAATATGTCCAACTGTAATTAGACTACTCATCCGAAAAAAAAATTAAGCTACCAGCTACGAAAAAATGTTCTAATCTGCACTCCCGGTTCATTAATTATTTATCATGTTTTGACCTTTATTATAACTTGCTTGTTCTTTGAAATGTATCAATAAAGTTTTTTTTTATTTTACACTACATGCAGAAATATTATTGAATTAAATTGATTTTTCCGTAGGAAATTACCTGGGTCTTAATTTAATTTAATTTGACCTGTCAAGGTCGATAACAACATCAAAAACAGCAAAACAATCTCTGGTGTTAATGATTTGTGATTCTAAAAAAAATTTTGCTAGATATCACCGGCACGAAAAATTTACTAGTAATATCACAGGAATAACTATCACAGAAACGAAATCAATTTTCTTTACAAGCATTTTTTAAGCATTAAAACATTTTTCACGCGTTTTATCAATGTCAAAACCAAACATTCCACAAAAAAATCAATCAAAAAACTCAGCGCTAGAAGCTAGCTGTCACCTTCTATACATAGTAAGTTAAAACGTTTGCTCACAATAACGAATCGATAAGGTAGTTTTATGGGAAATTTTTATTATAGTCAATTATTGTTCCCACTCAGGAGTATGGACAACTATTTTGTAATAAGAATTGGAAAAGAATTAAAAAAAATTGATTACGAAATGATGGCAAGAAATTACATTTGGAAACAGCGCGATTACGAATTAATAATATTGAACAACTATTTTATGATAAATTCATAGCGATTAACGATTACAAATTGAATATAAGAAATTATATTGGGAAATATCACACAACTGTTTTATGATAATTATCAAACGGAAACCATTGTAGACGACGGTTACGGATTGAGTACAAGAAACCAATGTTTAAAGGGAATACGGAAACAAATAAGAAAGTTTCTGTTAATGTAAACTTAATGCGTGTGGGAAAGTGGTTCGACTCGCAATTACGAAGTTTGAATTACACTTCATTACAAATAATCCAGTTAATGGTATATTCCATGATGCGAAGATCACTAAAATTTTGGGTTCTACCATTGACTGAATAGAGTTCATACGCTTGCATCCTTATAAGATATTAAACTGGCTAGTTATATCTTACTGCTATAAAACCATTGGGCTTTATTACAGAAATAAATAGAAACTTATGATACCTATATATCCAAGGTTTTTTTTAAAATTATCAAATGATACACGATGAACCGTACGCAGACTCTATCAGGGAAAAATGTCTAAATAAATTTACTAGTCTATAAGACCATGATGATCATCATAATAATTAAAAAAAAAAGGAAAACAAATGTATTAAAAATGATTAATAAAAAGAACCTTACTTATTTTATTGATTGATGTGCTGCTGTTGAAAGTTGGTGACGACTTTCGTCCTTGTATGTCGTCCTTCAAAGTCCGTATAATTTCAATCCCAAATTTAATTCCCTAGAAACAGTTTTTGTATCTAGACCATTACTAGGAATTATGATGAAAGAATGAATTCAACAGTCATCGCCTTATAAACGATCCTTTTCATTTTCCTCCATTTAACCATACAAAAACAGACATACATTTTCTTTTTTTTCTTTTGTGTCCAAACCACAGTCTAAACTAGCAATAAATAAACCTTATAAATGTTGCTTTAATCATTAAAATCAAATGTAAATTATTCTAGTGCTTTTAATTAATTCATAGTACTTTTTTTTCTTTAAAACCATGTATTCATTATAAAATTAATATAAAATTATTGCTTGTATAACCGTGACCCAGTTCACATTAAAATCCTTTTCTTTGATTGAAATTAAATATTAAAAATAAAATTAAAATAAAGTTGGTGTTATATTTTTTAAATTAAATTAATTGAGTTTCAATTATTATCCTTTTTGTGAAACTGGAGTGAATAAGTGAACAACCATCAACATTACAGTCCACAACAAACACCACTGTCTCGAAATTGATTTATTTTTCACTAATTTTAAAGATGTTTTCACTAATTCGTATCTTTTTTTCGGGTTTAAGTTAGCTTAAGTGAAACTATGAATTAGATATCAATATATTTCTATTTGTTTGATCTCACATTATCACGAATATAAAATCCCAAAAATAAAAAGAAATGAAATGTAACGACGACATATTTTATTTTCAGCACACTTATCACGACAGTACCATCGAGAGATAAAAAAAACCAAAGAACATTGAATTGACTATCACAAAAGAAAGATATTTGTTTTTTTAAACGATAATTTAATTTTATTTTTTACACAGTCTTTCTTTTTAGCATATCAAATTTTTCTTTCAATTGCATATTACATTTTAATTTAATTTCCCTAATAATTTAGTTTTATTTCAAACGCGGACTTGATTTTAATTAATCAATTATGATTTACTATCAAACACTAACTAACTGAATTTTTGTGCCGATTTTTCGTTTAATCTTAAACGAGATAAAAGTTGGTTCACTGCAATGCCGTCTCTTTCTTTCGTGGTATTACAAAAAAGGAAAACAAGCTTTGGTCAATACATTGTAACATTCGTTGTTTTGTTTTATTACATAAAAAAATGTAAGAAGAGATTTTCAATCAATGCATTTTAATTTCCTCTTATTTACATATAGAAAATAGAGAGCATATACATATAAAAAAAATTCGTAAGGGAAAAAGTCGTTAACGCCGCTTGTGTATTAGTGATTAATTACGTTTAATATGAAATTTTTCTGTTGCAATGTGCACCGTCAATTCATTATTTTTATGATTGATATAAAATTGAGCTATTACAGTTTTATTTACTCATGTTTTATTTAGGTTTACATTTAATAACAATTTCCCATGTTGCAGGAGGAGTGCCCGTATATTAAAGAAAGCCATTATAATAAGGTTGTTTTAATGAAAGAACTGTTGATTACCAATATAGTATCGCCGATGGCGATGTAACAGCCATTTCTATGGTGATCTGTCGGATGACAAAACCAGGACAATGCACAACAAGTGGGTTGGTAGTTCAAGGATGGACTGTATAGGATGATTTAACTAGGACCCAATCTTTGCGGATAATGCTAGTTGTCTGATCTGTCAAGCCTTAGGTTCCAGTTAGATCCTACACAGACCCAAATTGTTATGACTTGGAATCTACCAACACCACATGCTGGACCGAACCAAATTGCGAGCATAACAGCTATTGCCAGTGTTATGTGATATCTCACGCTTACTCAAATGTCAGTAGCAGGGACTAAAGAACGCGAGGTTGTCTATGCATAAAGATTAAAAATAAAAAATTACAAACAAGAAAAACTGATCCTTCCATGGAGTAGTAAGCAATAAACAACTTAGTTATAGAGCGAGAAGGTTCTCTTGAACTCTTGACTATGCTAAGGACTTGACTTAGCTTAAAAAACACAAATCACTCGTTTTGTGTCCATATAAAATAAATGAAACATAAGTTCTTCCGTAACGAAGGGGTCGTTCCTGAAAATTTATCCGTAACGAAGGTCGTTCCTTGAAATATTTATTTTACCGTTTAGATACTGTCGATGTAAACTCTTATTGTTCGTTCTATTCGATAATAGAACAATTAGTTCAATGTTTCTTATCTTTTATTTTCGTTTAAATTTTCACAATTAATGCGAATATATACGGATGTTAATATATGATTCCAGACAGTTCGTAAAAATTACTCAAACATTTAATATAAAAAAATTAGTACTGTTTATTTTGAAAAAAAATCCAACATTCCATTTTAAATTTAATTTGTTTATTTAATTAATTAAGATAAATTTTTTTTAATTTATTAAAATTTTCATAAAATGAATATTCCCCAAATATTCTGTTTGTAAATATTTATAAAAAATTTATTTTTACAGTTGCATTGGATCGACGAACTTTTTAACGACCACCGGAACGGAATTTTGATACAACGATTTTTTTTTTGTATTACGATAACATCCAACAACCACCTGTTTGTTTCGATGTAACGAAATTTGTTTTCTGTATAAGGATGATCTCATTCATCGAACTCCTGTTTTATTCAATTATTGATATGTGGGGTTATATTTAACTCAATATGGATTGTAAGGCCCTAAACAATCAGGAGTGAGTTATAGTGAATGTATTTGAAGTATCGGTTCCTCTGGGTTTTTGGAATCATCAGCGACTATTTTTTTTATACCCCGTCCCATTTTACAATTTATCGCGTGTATTTCAGCATTTCGAATGAGCTGAGGTTAAAATTTACCTACAAAGCCACAAACTGAGACTGGTAGGAATCAACACAAGGCGTGCGCTTCCGCAAGGTGTTGGGATTGATGTTGGTAAACCTGACCTCTAACAGCCACTCTTTTCAAAATTATTCTAAGATGACAATTTACTTTATTCACTCGAACAAAAACGTATGTACAAGTCCAGTTTATGCAAGTTGACGGCCTCCTTGAATGATTGTTGTGCAAACTAATATTGGGAATTTTATGCCAAATTGTACGGCATGTCACTGATGCTTTGGGTTGTTTAGTAGGATTTGCTCTAGAATTAAAAACTGTTGTGTGCGCTAAGGGCCTGTCGTGCATTAATGACGAAAGGAATACTAAACCTAGATATGGATTACTGTAGAAATATTAACGCAATGTTATGATCTGTTGCGTCATTTAAAGTTTCTTATGGATAGCGCGAAGGTTTCAATTGTATATATGTAACTGAATTTGTTTGGTTAAACCATTGTACTGCATTTTAGTCAATGAGTGTAAATCTGTCATATGATAATTAGAATTAACCAATCCAAAATCCAATGTGATGAATTTTGCATCCTGTTGACATTTATTTGTATCCAAAAATAGTTGATGTCATTAATTTTCACTTTGCAAATATGCCCAAATATAATAACTGATACAGGATATAGAAGAAGTTTTTGCCTGTTGACGTTTTTAGCTTAAGTTCAAGTTTTGTTGATTTTGATGGTCTCGAGTGTTGGTAATTTGGATAAACCTGAAAAAAAAGGGAAGGAATGCGAACAAAACATGTTTTAGGTTTTCAATCTTTGGCGACGTTTTCTTTTCCTGTGACACATTACTTTGTCTATTTGTGGTTATACGTTGTCGTATATCTGTATGTCTGTTGTGAGTAGTGATGAGCTTCCATAAGAAAAATTAAAGTGTGCCGCAAAAATCAATTTTGTACTGTACGGAACAATAACTCATGCTAGAAATAAGAGTTAAAACAGACAAATATTTTTTAATCTTGGTAAAATATTCATCATCTGGCCAAAAAAGATATAACAATTTGCTTTTAAAACACATGAATGACTCTTGTACAACACAATGGCTCTTGTAATGAAGCGCTGCTTCGTTGAAGAATCAACGAAGAGGCATAGCAGGCCGCGCACCTAGCGAGATTTGTACAGCCCCAAACTAGCTTGAGTAAGTGGGGTCGAACGAAGAATACCTGCTGCTCCAGCACAAATATCTCTATTGTGCGCGTGTTTCGATATGGAAACGGATCAAAGTGAAAAAGCAAGTGAAATAGGTAGACTCTGGCGACCCCCGTATACGAAAAGAACCGCGATCACCACGTCCAATCCCATAATACTAACACATTCACACGCTCTCGCACTTCATCCACTCACTCACACACACACACCCACACACACATACTCACACACACATGCACACATCCATACCCGTACGCGCATTCACACTACACGATACAGCCAAGCTACCATATTCAATCAAATAGATTAGCTTGATATCATTTTCATGATTGTGGATATGTACAATATGAGATGTAAAACCAGTATACAAACTATTTTGATGACAGAAAAAAAAATTCAGGAAAAGAATATCAGATGACGAAAGATCTGGTGCTTGCCGGCTTGAATATAATGACTAAAATTGATGTTTAACACAAATCAGTACATGACTTCGTTGTGAAAGTGGATCTTGGGTTAACTTTTCGGTAACCGATTGGAATGCTTTCAATGACCCATTTCTTACATCAGAATTTACTAAAAGCTGTTCACAGGCTTCTACTAGTATAGACTGATCATACTTGTATAACTCATTCCAAGATTCAATTAATGATGTCAATATATTCCCATGTTTTGGAATTGTTTTTAACAAAAATTACGTCAGGATCACACTTATGTTTCACAAACGAGAAGACGGTAATAGAAGGACGGTATTCTTTTTCATCCGCCATACCGTTTTTTACTAATCTATTCGTCACTGCGAAATCACAAATTTGGTTTTTCATTCCATCATCAAATTTACGATCAACTCTATCAATGGATTGAATAAATATTAATAAGCCATCCATTTTTAATTTTAATTATTTTTAAATATTAATCAAAAAATTTTTGTTATACAATATTTATGCAAAATTCTGGTTTACATGTTTCCAATTGGAGTTTGACAGACATACGCGCATGCAACCAATATACTCGCTCAAACATCCACACATCTATATACACACTCGTACAACTACATACATATCTATAATCATTCACACATGAAAATAAAATAAAATTAAGATATGACTCACCCCATGACTAGGGCTGGGCGATATTTAAAAAATTATCGATAGTATCGATATAAAAAAATATCGATAAAACCGATATATCGATAAATATCGATATATCGATAAATATTGATAAATATCGACAAATATTGATAAATATCGATAAATATCAATAATATCGACAATATCGATAATATCGATATGTCGATAGATCGATATACCGACATTATCGATATTCATTGATATTTATCGATATTTAACGATATTTATCGATATCATCGATATTATCTATATATCGATAATATCGATGTATCGAAAATATCGGAAAATTGATATTATTGACAAATATCTATAATATCGATATATAGATATTATCGATATATCGATATTTTGATATTGTGTACATATCGATTAATCGATACTATCAATATTATCGATATATCGATAGATCAATAACTATTGATATAAATATCGATATTTTTCCGGCATTAAACAGGATTATTACAGAATAAAATTAAATAGGATTAAAGTGTGAAAAATATCACAAAATTTTAGTTACATTTGCCAATATTTTTATATTAATGCAAACGCAAATCCTTAAATATCTCAATATATGAAAAAATGGACTTAAATCACTTAAAAAAAACGGTTCATATCGATAATATAGATATTATCGATATTATCGATAATATTGATACCATCGATATAATCGATATTATCGAAATATCGATATTATGGATATATCGATATAGTATAATCCGATATCGATATTCGATATATCGATAATTATCGATATTTATCGATATATCGATATTTTTTGCCGGCCCTACCCATGACTAGTCCAGATCCCGCTCCAAAAAAAATTCAATTACGCGTTCATCCTCATCCAGTTGAACGATCGTGAATTCAGCAATCCGGATGACGACAATGTTGGAAATTTGTTGCCATAAAAAAATTTGTTGATGAAAGCTGTATTTGTTGTTGTTACCGAAAATGTATACAAATACTCAGCATGCAGGAAGTAATTGTAGCCTTTGGGCAATGGTTAGCACAGAGATAAACCAAATATTAAAAATAGAATTGGAGTTTTATTAGATAACTGATTGTTTTTTTTTATTATCACATTTCTTTGAACTAGTATTAGATATCACAGAATGTTACTACACGCATACAATTATGATTTTCGTTGACCGCTATTTTTACCATAAATTGTTATTTGTATGCAGTAATTTGATATTTATGTAAATTATAATTTATTGATTAACAGCTATTTTTAACATATTTAGTGCACCATAAAATAAACATTTTATTTAGGTATAACTACACTCTTGTGTTATTTAATGCAGATACAGAAAGATTGATGTAAAAACTACCCGTGTTTGAATAACTCACAAAGATGAGAATCCTTTTTGCTTCTCGATACCCATGTATCGTAGTTTTTCTATTCACAAATAGAAAAAATTAAAAAAATCTGAACTCCACGGTACATTTAACACCACACGTCAAAAAAACAGATGTCATCTGTTCAGACAATTAATCGAAACAAGAGACCGAAGACTTCTATCGGCGGGCATTTATAGTTTGAAAAAAAAACCATTTTCAAACGATAATAAGAAAATGGTAGGCATTACCTGGTAGATTGAATAAAACCCACTAAGTAGAGTGCACATCTGTTTCGTAATAAAAACAAATATGTAAATGATGATTACGAACTGGATGTAAGAAGTTGTGTTTGAAAAGGGTAAAAATAACTTCAAAAGTTCTTGTTATTATAAATTAGCGCATGTGATAAAGTATGGCGACTCTAAATTACGGAAATTGGACAACTGCTTCGTAGCAACGCAAATATAAAAAAATCAACAAAATGAAATTTATTTATTTAATGGATTTTACTATCTTTTAAATAACAAATGTCCTAGTAAGTGTGATCAGAATAGTAGAAGTTTAGCCATTTTATTGTTATGTAAAATATTAAGATACAAACATTTTTGTATGAATTAAATCAACATGTTTAGCATTAAATTCCATCACTTAACTCAATAGCTTTGAACATTCTTAGATATACCATGTTGATAGTTTTAATTAGTATTAATTCCAAATGATTAATTAATGACTAGAGCTGAAAACAATGAATAGGAAAAGTGGACTATGTCAGGAATCGAGCCAAGCACCCTTGAATTACAAGGCGGAGCTAGAAAAGTAACTAATTAATTAATGTCTCTCCTTGTGTATCCTACGTTCTCGTTAACCGGCTTAAATAATTTTCTAAAAACCATTTTCAACTTTGCATGCTTGTTTTGTTATAGTTCTGAATAGCACTCTAGCCTGCAAATTCAGATCTTCATTATTTTTCATACTAATGCGGCTGCAAATTAACAGCTAAATAAGAAAGTTTTGTTCAATTTGTGCTACTGAGGTATACCAACTTTGAGTTTTCAAGTTGTGAATCACTTCAAAATAGGTCTCCCAACAATTAAAAAGTCATTCACAAAACAAGACAATTGATTTTGTGTGACCAACTGAAAACAATTTCATCACCCTCATTATCTTCCACGAAATATAATTATTTGTTCCTTTTTCAATTTAAATTTTTCTTAAATTTTATTGTCAAAAATTTAACGTTATAAAATTTAAAAAATGAAATTCATTTTAGTTGAATGACTAAAATACAACAGTTAACTTTATTTTCATGGAAAAGTGAAGAAAACAAGTTGATACTATTTTCTTTTTTCATGTTAATTTATAAATTTTTGTTTTAAGAAAAATAAAAGAAATGAAATATAAATAAGCTTATATAAGCTGATGGAAAAAGGGGAAAGAAGCATAAAGTTTTCATACCACAATTAAGATTGATGTTGTGTCGTAATGAAAAGTCAAACTTTGAATAACTCCTCCTAAATGTGAATGAATTCTATATATATATATATATATATGTTAAAAATGTCGTTCACTTTCACAATCATACAAATCAATTCAATAAACTCCTCAACCTCGTAAAAATACTTTTACCATTCTACAGCTAAATAATAACGATTTTTATTTTCACTTTCGATTGAACAAAACAATAATTGAAATAATATTGATAAACTATTTTCTATGTTTCTCGAATGAAAATTAAATAAAACAGTTGGCATGTTAAATTTTCTATTTAATTTCGATCGAATTTCCACCCTCATTGAAGATTTGATCTTAATGTTACTTTTATTCGTTTCTTGCAAAATAAATGGATTACTGTTACAATAAAAAATACTTAGGGTACTTTGTGTAGACGTCATCTTAAGTCTTAAGGTATTTTCTTATTTATGGTTTTGATTTTTTAGAATTATATTCAATCAAAGTTGATGCAGTAGAATATGCTTGAATGGAAACTTTTCCTCATTATTTTCATTTAATATTCTACTGTCAAGCTCATATCGCTCCTGTAAATAAAATCAAGCATTATGGTTAAAATGTCATTTATTAAATCGTTTTAATGAAACATATAGTATGACAACATTATTTTCGATCAAAATTTAAGAGTTTTATCTGATTATTTTCGATAATATCCTATTACAAAATTTGCCTACAGCAAATTCTATTAAAAAAATTATTTTCAAAAATATGATAACAATTCTTAGGAAATAAACGATAAAAGTTTTATAGTCAAAATGTTTCCCAATTAAATTAATTTTAAAAGCTATATATGAGAAGCATATTTTTGTTCGAGTAACATTCGATACCAATCAAATCAAAACATTATTTTCACTTTAAGGAACAATGAAAATTATTTTCCACCCCAATTTTATATTTTGTGAATTATGATTTTGTATCGCTTGTTTGTTTTTCGATTTTAAAATCATGGGTAGACCAAAATAATATGATAAATAAATCTTTAAATGATTTTGTTAACGTGACAAATTAAAAACTGAAAGTTTAAAAATATCTAAATATTATTCCAAACATTTCCTAGTTTCAAAATTCTAGAATATCAATATCGTTAGAACATCTTTTTGTGGAAGTCTTCTGTTACTAATAGTACCGAAGGAAATTCAATTCTTCGGTAAATTTAAAAATTGCTGTCAGTGGTTATGTTTAAAGTAAGTATATTCGATTATTTCAGTTTTATTTTCGACATTATGATTATATTGTTAGAATCTGTAATACGATACGAGTATAGCCCGTAATTTTCCCAATCAGTGGTGTGATGCGACCCTTGTTGAAAATCCAGTCAATAGTCCAGTCACGAACAGAGACACTTCGATTTGAGGCAGTATCAAAGTGCAACTTTCCTTGCTATATTATCAGTGCTTTGACTTGTTCGACATATTATTTCTCGAAGTACTCGAAGATCAAAAATGTTTACTTACAAAACATGAAATTGGGAAAAACGACTCTAAAAGTCGATGCGGGACGTCACCAGAAAGAGAAGTGTGGGCATAGTTAGCAGATGTGTGAGCAAGTCGCCTCTTTGGATCATCACCTTCAACGTCAAGGACAGCTGGACAACCTCTGCCATCAACATCAAAGGTAGTTGTACAATCAGCGTAATCTTTCCATTCGATGAAGACGAACCAGGTCCATCGAACTACGCACCATGCGTTGCCACCTACACAGCTACACCAAAAATGCTAGCTAGACCTTCAACGGCTAATAGATCCACCTGCCATCACAACCACCTAGAAATGATCATCTGATATATCACAGAGGTAAGGAAATCGGCCATAGAGTACCTAATTCTCCCCAGCAGTTGTACTGTTATAGATGTGGTAAGGCTGATGTTACTTTTCCAAAATGTTCCAACTGTTATCCGTCACTTAATATAAGTTCCAGGACTGGAGTACATCAAATGGTTTCTGTACCCCCGAATCAGATATCTTTAAGCCCACGAGTTCATACAAGAGATGCATCGACTGCCACCGAAAGCGACCCAACACCAACGAACCAGTAAATATCAATCGGTAATTACACCCGATAAACAAAATTTCACCTCCAAACCAAGATCGAGACGTCGAAAGAAAATTTTTTAAAAACGTCTTGAACGTGTTCGTAAATATTTCAAGACACGAAAACTTCTAAACAAAGCATGTGTCTCATCAATCATTAATGAAATAAATGGTCCTAGGCCACACCTTTACATGAACATTTTTAATAAAAAAGTTTATGGACTTCTAGATAGTGGAGCTTCTATCAGCATTTTGGGAAGAAATTCTCTAGAATTGATAAGGAACGCCGGCATTTCCTACTTCAAAATTTTTTCTGCCATCCGTACGGCAGATTGCACTCTCAATCATATTCTGGGCAATATTTACATTCCCACTTCTTTCAATGGCTTATCGAAAAATTTTTGCTTCCATATTGTTCCAACTCTACCTGGGCATCGATTTCTGGAGTGAATTTGCTATCACACCTTTATTTTTAGTGACCTGATGCCGAGTTATTTTGATAACAAATTAACCTACGATCTTAACCCTGACCAGGTACAGGAACTGAAGAATATCAAGGGTTCTTTTCCTTCTTTTGAAGCATTGGGTCTTGGTAAGACTTCTTTAGAGTCATCGATGTTGGAGATAGTGCCCTGTGAAACAGAGGCATTACCGCACATTGCCAGCGGTTCAACAAAATATCCATTCCGAACTTTACTAAACGCTACAGTTAGGGATAATCGGAGAAAGCTCCAGTTCCTAGTTCTCGCCAGTGTTTCTGATTCAGAAATCTTCAGGAAAGAACCGTTTGTGCTTAGACTCACCAGATGTCTTCCTTTTATCGATAGCTTGCTGGGTCAACTAAATAGCACAAGATACATAAGCAGCACTGATCTCAAAGATGCATTCTGGTAAATTCCTTTGTCAGAAGCGTCTCGAGATAAAATAGCCTTCACAGTGCCTGGTCGGTCATTGTTCCAGTTTAAGTTTACGCCTTTTGGCTTGTGCAATGCTCACCAGACAAAGTGTCGGTTGATGCATAAAGTGATATAACATCGTTATCATGATTGTGTCTTCGTCTATTTCGACGATCTAGTAGTAGTTTCCTCAACATTCGAGGAACACATGGAACTACTGTCTATAGTTTCTAATCTTTTAACAACTGCAGGATTAACCATTAATCTGCACAAAACTAAATTCCTGCTTAGAGAAGTGAAATATTTGGGCTTTCTGGTTGGCGAAGGTAGACAAAAGGACGGATCCCGATAAAGTACGAGCTGTCAAGAACTACCCAGTTCCTTCAACGGTCAAACAAGTTCGTCTGTTACTAGGTATGGCAGGGTAGCATCACCGATTTAAACCTAATTATGCAAGCGTTGTCTCACCCATTACAGATCTTTTGTAAAAATGACCAAAATATCTGGTTTGGACTGATGAATCTCAAGCCGCATTTAACCTTTTAGAACATCTATTGGCTGTAGCTCCAGTTTTAACCAATCCTGATAATGAAAAAGAATTTTATATTAGATGTGGTGCGAGTATAACAGAAGTAAAAAGGGTACTCTAGGTAAATGGTATCAGCTAGATGATGAAGGCCAAGAGTGTCCGATAGCCTACATGTCTAAAAACTGAATAAAGCTCAACGGATTTATTCAGCGTCTGAGCCTGAGTGTCTTGCAGCAATCCTCAGCGTGAAAAAATTCAGGACCTACGTGGAGGGTCACAGATTCACTATTGTGGCTGGCCATTCAAGTCTGAAGTAGTTTATGTCACATAAGGATTTGAGTGGCTGGTTAGCTAGATGGAGTTTAAAGCTTCAAAAAATGGATTTTTTTATGGAGAAAACTTAGTACCTGATGCTCTGCTTCGTCTGTACAACGACACACCTGAGGAATTAGCTGAAGCGCTCGCTCATTTTGATGACATATCAAAACTCGACGATAAAGGTTAATGCCTATTGGCACCATGAATACACGGATACGATAGTCAAAGTACAATGTCTCCCAAAGATTCTTTCTTGGTAAAACAGTTGAAGCTGATGCAGGGTCTAACGATTTGCTGGTGTGGAAACTCTGGATATCAAAACCATTAACAACAAAATTAATCAAAGAACATCACGATAACTGTAAAGCTGCTAATAGCGGGGTAAAGAAGACAGGAACTTCGAGGCTTATATTACTGGATTGGCCTATCGTCACAAGTTCATGACTATATCGTGTCTTGTGATGTCTGTAAACAATCAAAGGATGCAAACGAGTCATTGCGTCCACCAATACAATCTTGGTTTGTAACAGATCGACCGTGGTAGCATATTTATATTGATCTTTTAGGTCCTTATCCCAGATCAAAATCCGGGAATACGGTTTTCTTGATTGTCCTTCCTTGATCATCTATCTAAATTTCGTGTTAGTCAAACCACTCAAAAAATGCAACTGCACCTTCTGTGAATGCATTCTTGAGGAATGAAGTTTTTCTAGCATATGGTGTTCCAGAGTGTCTTCACAGTGACAATGGAAAACAATTTCTTTGCAATTCTCTCAAAAAACTGCTTTCGGAATTCAATATCCAACATATTAAAACTGGAATCCACAGTCCTCAAAGCAACGCTTCTGAACGGGTAAATAGGCTGATATATTCATCCATCAGATCTTGTTTTAAAGGTTTACATAACACCTGGGATTCTCATCTGGGAGAAATAGCGTATGCACTGCGATCAGCAGTACATAGCACAACTCATCATTTGCCATATTACGTGTTGTTCAGTCAACATCCTTTATCAGATGGAAAGATTTATTCGACATCTTAATGTTTGCACATACATTAAGGTAAGCCGTTAAACTCTGCTCAGTTTCGGTAAACCAATTGACCTGGATCTAGATCATACTGATCAATCAATAGCAATCATCAGGTCTCGCATTAAACAATATATGGGCACAGCGTTTACGAAATTACAACAACTTTAGGATTTACGAACGCAACCACGTACATTCGAGCCACATCAACGAGTATTGGTACAGCAACATCACTTAAGCGATGCTGCAAATAAATATTCGTCCAGGCTGGCTCCAAAATTTCTACCAGCCATTATTGAAAGCAGAGTTGGTAACCTGTTGTACAACTGCACAAAGTTGGATGGTAAATAGATTGTAACTCACCATGCCAAGGATATAAAATTATAATCGTTTAGGATAGGTCTCTGTTTAATTTATTTCATATTAATCCTTTTCTTTAATTTTTTTTCTATTTTTATATTAATTTATTGATTTATTTAATTTATATTTTCTTTTCTTTAAATTGATTTTTTTTTATTTTATTATTTTGCTATTTCTTATTTTTTTGTATTATTTATTATTTGTTTTATTATTTCGTTTTCTTAGTCTTGCTTTTGTTATCTTTAATTTATTAGTTCTCACCCTGGTTGATCTAAGAAGTCATCCATTATGCCTAACATATTAACGGTTATTGGTTAGATGTTTGCCGCTTAAGACTTTTTTGTCTGCTGTTGTCTAACATTGATTTGTATTAGTTGACCCGCCCCATTCACCATCAATTCTATACAAAAAATTTTACTATTTTTTGGAATAGTTTTCATCGCAAATAATAGTAATGTTTTCTCTCATGTGGCTGAAATTGAATTTTGGTAGTTGAGGGCACTGACCAGTAAGAGTGTTAGTTAGTTTTTTTATTAGTTTTAGTTTTTTGGGGGGGATACTGATTTTGCGTAGGAAGGAGATATTGACTCACATCTGTCATCAGTTACACATAGAATTACTGGACAAGGCTCTCAAGTATGAGACTTCGGTTGATGGTCATGGGAGTCAGCATTTATATTACTTTATTGTAATAAAGCAATATAAATACAACTTACTTTATTTAATTTTTTGTTGTTCTTCCGCTTGTAATTATCGCTTGACTCATATGTGCATACTTACCCACTTTATGCTGCAGCTTTGGGTGTTGTTGTCGTGCTGAGACCTGGTGTGTCTCAACTGTGGAATTTTTTTCTGCGAGACATGACAAGTCAAACAATAATTGCTGGTCAACAAACCTTTCGTTTCTACGGTCAAGGATATGGACGCAGCTGACATTTAACAACGTCAATAAATTTTTTTTTATATACAACATCAATTCTTTTATCAGTGTCTTTCATCATCATTAACTGAACATGTGGTTATCTTGATAGAGGCATTCATCTCATCAATTCGTAGTCTTTCACGCTATTACAATGATGGCTCGCTTAGTTGACTTACAGATAGTGTTACCAATTTATGTTTTTTTATTTCTATTGTTAACGCTATCATCATTCAACTAAGTTCTGTTATGCACCAGAATTTGACATGTTCATATTCATTTGGCAATAAGGTAAAAGAATCAACCATTCAAATGAAACTTATTAAGTAATAAATGCACTAATTCAATTCCTTTCTATACCTTTTATTTCATCACATACTATCCATACGATGACATCATTGTTTTCTTTTGATCCCAATTGAAATAAATACGAATATCTAATACGGTTATCCTGTTCTTCTTTTCCGTTATATTAATAACGAGATAATGTTTAATATCAAATAAGAGTTTATAGATACTAATCGAAAATTTGGAGACTTTTTTTTACTTTCTCGTTTAATTAAAATATTATATAATTTCTTGGAATCGGGATAAAAGTAAATTAATGTTGGAATCACATCTACTTTTGTTAGCAGGACAAGACAGGAGGTGTTGGACCTAACGGTAGGCAGTATAAGACAGTTTATAAAGAAGTGAGTATTGGAATAGGAGAGTTTATAAAGAACTGGAGAGTTTCAAATGAACCATCCTTGTCAGATCATATAACTGTTCAGTTAAGCTATAGGAAAAAAGAATTACTTCGGTTCGGCATCCTAGGAACAAAAACGGGATTTATTTTAGGAGAATCACAAAGAAGGTTTACAGCTAGTTAGAGGGACAGTTAAACATTATACCGCAACTCCTCAAAATACAAAACTAATTATCACAAAATAATTTCTTTACTGATAATACTGAAAAAAGGAATTTTAAACAGTTTTTCAATGAGCAAAATTGCAAATAATCCACAAATAAAATGATTTGGCAATTTCCCAAAATAAAATATAATATTTGAATAAATAAAAAAACGGCAATAGTCGAGAAATAACATAATTTCAACACATACTACTTAGAATTTGTAATTTACTAAACTTGAATTTTGAATTGACTTTGGATGACACGCTATCCACTAAGCCAAAGAGGCGATGGGATTTTGAAGTTTAAGTTTCATCATTATTTACCTAATTAAGTTAGAACTTTCTATTCCTATTCAATTTTGAAATCTAGAGTATTTCTTAGTCTGAATTTTACTCTGCGAACAAATTTTCTTCTCAAAGGATTTTTAGTTGCCCTGGATTTATTTACTTCTGACTCCGTACTGGTGGTATCTTCAGCATTCAATAATTGGTTATGAATAACGTAATACACCGATATACTATTATAGTGCATATATAGACTTTTAGTATATACAACTTATGCACTTCAATTTATTCACTGTAATATTGTAGCCATAAATATATATTATATATAACCAAATTTGGTTTAAAGAAAAACACTAGGATTTCAAATAATAATTTTATATACACTTTTATTTGATTCAATTTAATGTAATTACGGTGAAGACTTAAATGAAAACTGATTAACATATTTTTATATTAATTAATTTTAAGAAATTATAACGGGCATTATTACAGGGTTATGAACAAATTTGCTGAATACAATCTTGTTTTGATTTAAATAGCTTTAATAGAATAATTGTTTTTATTTGTTTGTATTTAAAGACATTGTTGTTTTCGTTTATGACAATTTTATATGTTCCCACATCACTCACCCCGCAGTAGAATACCCCTAAGAAAAATTAAAAACGAACTTTTTGGGCTGGTCGCTCAGACAAAGATGGTCTCGATGAATCGTCCGTCATGTACGCTGGTTTCAGTCTGTCTATGGAGATAGATGTTGTTTTACCATTCATATCTATAACGAAATACTTCCGGAGTCGTTTCACTACTTTATATGGTCCCTCGTATGGAGGAGTTAAACCGATCTTAACTCTGTCCACTCTGACGAAAACATAAACACTGTCCGCCAAGCCCTTTGGAATATAAATATTATCTTGAGGGACGCTCCGGGTATTTTGTGGTACGACGTTGCGCATCGACTGTCGTAATTGATTGACCAGTGAGATTGGATCTGTCGATGGCGCAGGGGAAGAATGCATTAGAAGTTCTCCAGGGACCTTTAGTGACTGTCCGTAGACAAGATCTGCTGGAGAGCATCCGAGGTCAGGTTTGACCGAAGTTCTAATCCCAAGGAGAATAAATGGTAGTTCATAGCTCCAGTTCAAGGTGTTATTTCTAGCGTATAAAGACCCTTTTAAATGGCGGTGGAATCTCTCCACCATGCCATTAGCCTGTGGATGGTATGTTGTTGTCCGTATTCTATGTGAACCTAGCAGTTTGTTAAGTTCCTGAAAGAGGTTGCTTTCAAATTGACTGCCTTGGTCAGTCGTTATCTCAAGTGGTACACCAAATCTTGAGATATACTGGTCCACGAATGCTTGCACTACAGTTGTCGTTTTCATATTAACCAACGGTATGGCTTCAGGCCATCGTGTAAATCTGTCGATTATGGTCAGTATGAATGTGTGGTTATTTGACGGTGGTAATGGACCGACTAGATCCATGTGGATATGCTCAAACCGTTCGGCAGGAATGTTAAATCGCCCAGTTTCTGAACGAGTGTGACGAAACACTTTCGACTTTTGACAGGCGAGGCATGTTTTTGACCAATAACCCGTGTCCACATTCATATTGGGCCAAAAATATTTAGAAGACACCAATTTGCGCGATGCGCGGACGCCAGGATGAGACAGGTTGTGAAGATTGTCGAACACCTGTTGACGTAGTTCCTGTGGAATGTATGGACGATTTGTGCCAGAAGAAGTTTCACACCATACTGGTAAATCTGATGCAGGATCTTGAAGAAGTTCAAAATTTAATTTTGATTTATGCGAATTAGTATTTTTGTTGCGAATTTCCTTTAATTCCTCGTCAGCCTCTTGCAAATTGACAAGTGTTTCCATATTTAGAGCTGTATGATATATCGGAGATACCTGGTATTCATAAGGTCGAGACAAAGCATCTGCTACCACGTTACTCTCACCCCTAATATAGCGTATATCTGTCGTAAATTGTGATATATAATCTAATTGACGAGACTGGCGGGGACTTCTTTCAGACTTTGATGCCATGGCAGTAGTCAGAGGTTTGTGGTCGGTTAAGATAGAAAATTCTCTGCCCTCAACGAAATACCGAAAATGTTTAATGGCACAATACATTGCCAGTAACTCGCGATCGAAAGCGGAGTACTTACATTCTGCGGGAGAAAGTTTTTTAGAGTAAAAGCCCAATGGTTCCCAACATTCTATGTTCAACTGTTCCAATACTGCCCCAATAGCTACGTTGGAGGCGTCTGTACTTATCCTGAATTGTCCACGTTCTTTTGGATGTGCTAAGTACGATACCTGAGCCAGGGCAACTTTTGTTTTGTCAAAAGCTGTTTGACATTCAAGTGGCCAAAAAAAATCTTTCTTTTTGCCTTTTTGAAGAACAGCAACCTGTGAATGTATTGGAGCAAGTAATTCGGCTAAGTGAGGAAGGAATCGGTGATAGTAGTTAACCATACCGATAAAACGCTGCACTTGCCGTATAGATGTTGGTTGGGGAAATTCGTTGATAGCCACGATTCTCTCTGAAGATGGTCGGATACCATCTTTAGAGATCTCATGACTAAGAAAATTAAGTGAGACTGCACCGAACACACACTTCGAAGGTTTTAGAACTATGCCGAAATCTGTGAGGCGTTGGAATAGGATATGAAGGTGTTCTAAGTGTTCGGACTCTGATCGACTTGCCACCAGAATATCATCTATGTATGCGTAAACAAAATTCAACCCTTTTGTGACTTCGTCCATGAAACGCTGAAAGGTCTGTGCTGCATTTCGCAGACCGTATGGCATTCTCAAGAACTCAAAAAGCCCAAAAGGAGTTGTGATTGCTGTTTTAAATACATCTTCTGCAGCTACTGGTATTTGATGGTAAGCTCTGACCAAGTCTATCTTTGAAAAGATAGTACAATCTTGCAAATTGAGAGAAAAGTTGTGGATGTGAGGAAGTGGATAACGATCTGGTACTGTCACCGCGTTAAGTCTGCGATAATCCCCACAAGGTCGCCAATCAGTGCTATCGCGTTTCGGGACTAAATGTAGAGGTGAAGAGACAGATGATGATGATTGTCTGCACAACCCTAAAGAGTTCATATATTCAAACTCACCTTTTGCAATTTTGTGTTTCTCCGTAACTAATCGACGTGCACGAGAAAATGGTAGTTGTCCCTCTGTTACGATTCTATGTACAACATTATGCTTTATAGGCAATTCATAATTAGGTTCTTGCGTCAATGTAGGAAAGCTACGAAGAAGTTCTCCATATTGTCCATTGACTATAAACAACCGCACTGTTGGTGATGGATCGAATGTATCCATTGTGCAAACAGAGAGTGATGTATTCGAGTCAAGAAGTCGTTTGTTTTTAAGATCAACGACTATACCGAACTTTGTCAGGAAATCAGCGCCTATAATAGGCCTGGTTACTGACGCAATGACGAAAGGATGCCGAAGTTCACGGCGGAAACCCAAATTGATGTTAAGTAATTTTACACCGTAAGTTACGATGGGAGTTCCATTAGCAGCGTATATTGTACTACGAGAATCGTTAGAAATATTTTTAAAAAGAGTGAATGGGATAACTGAAATATCGGCTCCAGTATCTATTAGGAAATCAAGATTGGTTTTAGAGCATTTAATAAATAAGCGACGGTTACGAGGCGTCCCATCGTTTGCCGCATTAACTTTGGGACATTCTAGTTTTCCGACTTTTCAGTCGAACCACTGGGATTGGATTGACCTTTAAAAGTACACGAGCCACCAACACACTTCTGTGCAGCAGTGCCAAATCGAAAATGGTAATAGCAGAATCGTGGTCGATTTACATCGGAAGAGCGAGAATGTGATCTTGAGCGGTGCCGATTCCGTGACCGGTTTCGAGAAAAACTTCTTTGATTGTTCGAATGAGGAAAGTTATTTCGTGATCTAGATCGATGTTGCCGAAAAACTTGCTGTCGCAACTCTTCAATTGCAACTGCGAGGCTATTGAGTGTTACGATATCAGTAGTAGATTCGCTTGCTGGTTTGTTGACACTAAAAATTGTTCCAGAAGTTGTTGGGCTATGAAATTCCCAAATCTTGTCAGCCAACGCGGTTAATTTCTCTATCGGTTCTGTTTCCTGGATGAGAACGATTCCACGTAAGTTTTCAGGAAGTCGTTTTAACCATAATGTTTTCAACAAGCTATCTGTTACAGCTGGAGATGCACCTGCCAATTGTTCCAATTTGCGATAAAAAGACGATGGTGTTTGGTCTCCCATAGCTGTAGTACCTACCAGCTCCTCAATTTTACGCGTTTCCGAAAGGCTCATTCTATTAACAACTTCAGTCTTAAGAGTTTTGAATTTATTACTATCTGGTGGCTTAGAAACTACATCCGATACGGTAGCAATAACGTCAACTGGAAGTGCAGCAACCGTCATTAAATATTGTTGGTGGTCCGAGGTTATGCGTCGAGTTGCCAAAACCGCCTCTGCATGAGCGAACCAAAGACCCGGCATTTCATGCCAAAAAGATGGAAAAGCAACTAACTTACTCGAGTCGATTTGCACTCTTTCAAGTTTCTCCTCAATAGTAAGTTTGTTTTCATCTTCCATGATTACTCAATTGAAGATAAAAAATGATTTAAAAAAAAATAGTAGTACCACCGAGTAATTGTTAAGAAACAAATCACAAATATGTTTGTATATATATAAAGTAAATCACTGTTACGTAATAAATCGTTTTATTAAAATTATAATTAACGGTAACGGTAACGATAACGGTTACGTTTCAAACCATGCGCGATATCAACAATGTGGAACAAACAAAATTATTTTGCCGAAAAGTAAATTTCAAAACTAAACAACAATTCAGTAAATTTCAATATTTTTCAAAAATATATTTTAAATTTAGTAGCTTTTAAAGTAAAATTCAATATTCAAAACAAGAAAATAAACAATAAAAAATTCATTACGAGACTTACCCTGTGATAATGTCTTGAGTAATTTAATTAAATTCTTTGAGAAAATAAACTTATAATATGATGTATGTTGAAATTCCTTTTGTGGTAGACAAAACGGCTAATAAAATTATTTTCACTAGCAAATGAACATCTTCTTGAATTTGTAGAGCAAAATGTTGTTTTTGTTGACCAGTTGATTGTTGCGGTAAATAGATAACGTTATTAAACAATAACGGTAAAATAATGAAAATTCCACTGCAATACAATACAACGAGAGTATTCTATTCTATTGATATAAATTAGTTTTTAAAACTTACTCCTTACTTGGTACGAAGAATCGTACCAAGTTTCCATTCACAAAGCCTTTTAATGTGAATTTATATCTGCCTAGTTTGATAAATCCAAATTCTGCGAGCTCCTTGTCGTAAGTCACCAATTTAGTTGCCCTGGATTTATTTACTTCTGACTCCGTACTGGTGGTATCTTCAGCATTCAATAATTGGTTATGAATAACGTAATACACCGATATACTATTATAGTGCATATATAGACTTTTAGTATATACAACTTATGCACTTCAATTTATTCACTGTAATATTGTAGCCATAAATATATATTATATATAACCAAATTTGGTTTAAAGAAAAACACTAGGATTTCAAATAATAATTTTATATACAGTCAACCCTCCTACAACGCGACAGATACGTTCTAAGAAAATGTCGCGTAATAGGAAATCGCGTTGTGAGAGACATGAACTCTATAGAAAAAAAGGGGTTAGGTTCCAAGTATAAAAAACTAGATTTAAATTAATAAAATGAAACTTCAATGAGTTAATATTTAAGATTTTTTTAGAAATGCTTCAATGAAGTTGTAATAAATGAATAAAAATCAACAAAATAATTCACGTTTTTAAAAATTAAGGCCTAAATAAAAATTCAAATTTATAAAACTTAAAATATATAAACATATGTTGATGCATATTATTTATGCAAATTCTTCATTCATTATTCTACAATTTTTGCTGGTGCTATATCCAGAATCTGTACTACTAGAACAAGGAATAGGTTCGTTAGCTCTTGCAATCATTTTCGGCTTGGTCAAAATTAGTTATTAAGGATTGTTTTCTTTTTGTAAGTAATTCTTTATAAATTTCGTCATAAGCAGACTGGCAGTTTTCTAAATTTCTTTTAAATTTTTGAGCTGTTTCCTCTAGTGGATCAATCTCTAAAAAAAAGTTGTGCGTGGAGTCCCTCCGCGCGGAAGAAGTGAAACTTCGTAATGTGGAAATAAAAACATATTCCATTCTTTTAAAAGTCATTAATTATTGGTGAACTTATACTGTTCATATTCTTTAAGACAAACTTTATTAACATTGCTTACAATTCACAATTGATCGCATCTTTTAAGTATCATTTTCGAGTGGAGAAATTTCCAAATCTATAACGTTTACAATGGGATTATGATAACTAAAGTAAGATACGAAATGGTTGAATTCTATTTTATCAATATTTCTTGGAGAAACTGCATTTTTTTCTCGTTTAAAATATTTCAATTTAAAATGATAAGAAAATGAGTCTTCTTTCAGGAGTCTTCTATCAAAATAAGTTGAAAATGGGTTTTTTTGATAGAAAACTCCTGATAGAAGACACCTGATATTGTCAGATGTCAGGTTATTGTTTAAATATCATAAAGTTATATGAAATAAGAAAATAAGTCTTCTATCAGGAGTCGTCTATCAAAATAAGTTGCAGATGGGTTTTTTTTATAGAAGACTCCTGATATTGTCAGATGTCAGGTTATTGTTTAAATATCATAAAATTATATGAAAAAAAGAAGCGTTAAAGGTTTTTAACGCAACATTTTTTGGAAGTCGCCTTAGAAGTTTTACTTCAATAATTCGTTAACTGCTTCGCCATATCTAAACTTTTTTCTAAACCTTTTATAGTAAATTTCTAGGATTTATCTTCATCATTCGATACATTTTCAGAATTACTTTCTTCAATCAGCAGTGTATTCCTGACTATTGCAACCAAATCTGCTTCGTTTATTTCATCCTCCGTAATTAATTCTTGTATATTGCCCAATGTTATTTCATCGAACTCATCGCGTTCGATTGCGTGAGCAATATTCAGTATTTTTCCAAAAACATCCTGAGATGGCTCAACACCACTTCTTTGATTTACCATTTCCGGTAATAATACTTTACAACAAGTATATAACCTGGAATGGCGCATTCCTTTAATTGACGCAGCAACAATTTCAACACAATCCGAAATTAAGAACTGATTTCAAACATCGCTGATTGGTATTATTTGTGGTGTCTATTTTGTCTAAAATTAATTGAAACAACTTACGGATATAAATTGATTTGAAATTCGCTATGATCCCTTGATCCAAAATCATTAAATAAATTAGCTGTCATACATGTCCTTTTATTGGCCCACCAATACACAGGAACGCTGTTTTTGTTACGCCATTTTAACGCTCTCAAATTTAACGATCGGTTGCTTCATGGTGCTATTGCCTCCGGGTCTAACTGCTGCTTCCTTGCACGTGAGTTAACGATTCAGGTGTGCAACGGGTCACGTAAAATAATTAGCTGGGCTGGATCAATGATGTGTGATCTGTGATTTTGATGTTCCGTGCCGATGATTAGCTTGTCTGGGAACCCATTCATATAGCTCAGTCGCGAGCGGATCCACCTGCATACTGGGTGACCTCCAGGTACTTTTTGCTTTGCCCAATGAAATTTCTTTTCATTCTAAATTTACTTTAACATGTAAAATACACACATTTTGGTATTTAAAGAAAACAACCAATGTCAAATTTTAAACATTCCGAGAAAAGTGATATGTTTTAAAGTAATTTTTTTTGATCGCGTTGTAGGAAAAAAAATCGCGTTGTGAGAAAAAATGCCTCAATTTAAGAAGCGCGTTGTAGCGAAAACGCGTTATAGAAGTGTCGCGTTGTAGGAGGCTTTACTGTACACTTTTATTTGATTCAATTTAATGTAATTACGGTGAAGACTTAAATGAAAACTGATTAACATATTTTTATATTAATTAATTTTAAGAAATTATAACGGGCATTATTACAGGGTTATGAACAAATTTGCTGAATACAATCTTGTTTTGATTTAAATAGCTTTAATAGAATAATTGTTTTTATTTGTTTGTATTTAAAGACATTGTTGTTTTCGTTTATGACAATTTTATATGTTCCCACAGATTTGGATCATGGCACTGATGTAGTAGGTTCGAATTTCGTCGGATTTTTTTTTCTGTTCACCAAAAATCGACCAAAAATCCTAACCCAGTTTAATGTACATATACACAAATATTGTATTTTTTATATACACAGAAAGAAATATTAAAATATAATCTAAAACAAAACACATGAAACAACTTACTTGTTGTCAAATTTTATCTAATTTACTTATAAAACCATCTTCACACCGATGTTATGCAAAAATCATATCATAATTTCTGGTTGACATTTTTCGACGTAAATCAAACATTTACTTAAATTTAAAACATAAAATTTTCAAAAACATATAACTATGTATCACCAAAACAGTGTTCAATTTATTAAAGTGAACATTTCAAAATAATATGTCATTTTCATAACAACTTTTTACATATATGAATAAAATTAAAACAAAAATTTCATTAGTTTATGACCTAACTCTTATAAATTTGATTGAGCTACATAGTTTCTAATTAAAATTTAATGTTAATTATTATCGTTGTAATAAAATCAAAACAAGAAAATACACAAGAGAATCTTTTTGTTTTATTCAGATAATTAACTTTTGTTTAATTTTTCGTGCTTTTTATGTCAACCGTTTTCCTTTCGAATAACACATTTTTTTTTTATTTTTGGAAAGCAGGGCAATTTATCAATGAAATAGAAAATTGTTGGAATCCAATTTGAATTTATCTTAACGCAGAATTGATTTTTCTGAAAAGGTTGGAATGAAATGATACAGTTTTCTAAGAAGAACTTTTGTAGTAAAATTTGTGACCTTTTCCAAAAGTTTCTCAGTGACCTTTTCCAAAAACTACAACTCAGAGTACCTAAATCTAACCCTTTTAAAAATTAAGATTTTCCCTTCAGGAAAAGGTTTTTGAACATTCCAACTAACTGTCTTGAACATGTCCTTTTGCCTGAATAATTTGATTACACTTTATTTTTCAAGTAGGCTTATGAGTTTTTCTCAACCGCTTGAATTGATATTTTTACAACACAACAATAACTTTTAAAATAAACCTAAAATTATATAAAAGTTTGAATAAAAAAATGCAGCTGAACTTATAAGAAACAAACAACAAATAGGAGAATCTTTTGCAACAAAATTATGTGTATTGAATAAATAATACGAGTACAATGTTGATACTATTTTTTGTTGGTTCTGTTTTTCTTTGGTTTATGGAAAACGTTTGGGAGTGACAGTATTATAAAAAAATATTATGATAAATGTAGTTCTTAAGTATAAAAAAAAATTAAGTTTAGTTTGTTGATAAAAGCAATGGTAGAAAAAATGGATGGGTTTGGATGATTTTAATATAAACTGACACTTCTGTACTTTTAGTATCATGACAAATTTGACAAAACACATCCGCAACGTTTTTGAACAATTATTTAAAATGGGAATAGCTGTTTAACTTTTTTTTCTAAGCTGGGATTGTCATAACACAAAGATTGTTTTTAAAATGTTTTATGCAATTGAATGTTTGGAACCGTTGGCTTATTCGTAATGGTTTTGTGAGAATAGTCAATTCTTAATAACAGTTATGTAAAACTCAAAAAGACCTTTTTTACATCAAAATGATCATAAAATTTGTAAATTAATTTAAGCATATCGGAAAATTTTTTGTCGATTGAGTTTAAAAAAAATCTGATTTGTAAAAGAAATTATTATAAAAGTTCGAAAATACACAGACATCTTTGACGATCTAGGTCAACACACAAAAACATAAGTTTGGAAGTATATATTTTTAAATATTCTTCAATCATGTATTTCTCAATGGTTAAAGCTCATAATAACTCTATGTGGAGCTTAGTTTCTTCGAATAAGCACATGTGTGGCATTATGAAGGGACAACGGGTGCATAAACAATTACGAAAAAACTACAAATAAACAAAAACTTATCACTACAAGCATAAATAATAAACACTAATGCAATCAGAAAATATGAAGAGGCTGAAATCTGAAGCTCTGAGATATCAAGACTCCGGTCTGGGTTAAAGATTTTGATATAGTTTTCGGCAAAAAACTTCTACGAGGACATGGTTTTTAGTTTTAGGCAGCGATGTATATCAAACATAACTCTTTGTTAACTCTTTGTACAAGTATTTTTTATCTCTGTTTAAAAATTATAACAGATCATATATTAACATAATGTAGTGAAAGATGATACAATCAGTAAACTACTCAAAAACCTCTCTACTCAAAAACCCTCTCATTTAGCGTTTCGAGGAAAAATTACAACTTCATGTTTATTTCAAAATTCCAAATATATTGTAAAACTTAAATAAAATTAAAAATATATCTAAATATAAATATCTAAAAATATACATAAATATCTAAAAATATTCCAAAAATTATTACAAAATCAAAGATTAAAACTTTTTTCAAAAATTCTTAAAATTATAACAATATCAAAAATTGAAACTTTTTTCAAAATTCAAAAAATTGTAATTATATCAAAAATTTAAAATTTTTCAAAATTCTAAAAATATTCCAAAAATTCTTACAAAATCAAAATTTGAAACTTTTTTCAAAATTCTAAAAATATATATATAAAATTCAAAAATTCTATTTGTTTCAAAATTCTAAAAATATTGCAAAAATTATAACAAAATCAAAAATTAAAACTTTTTCCAAAATCTTAAAAATATTGCAAAAATTATTACAAAAGGGTAATTCTATTACAAACCGAACACCTTTCTGATCGACACCTCTTCGATTTGGCTGAAACATTTTTTGTGGATTCTGACAATATTGAACAAAGCTGGATCAGTGTACCACCAACAATTTATTCTTAACACAACAATTTGAAGAATTTATAATATTTATTTCAACTAAAAAACATATGAAACTTTACAACAAATTCTACTTTATTGTAGAATTTTATTTTAGCTCTTCTTCGTTTCACATATGTTATTAGAATGAATTTATATTTTTAAATTAAATTAAAATACCACAAACGGTAATTGTTTTATTGCCCTACAACCTTAACAATTATATGTAGGCCAATCTTTAAACATTATTACAATTTTATTACATTCAAATTAGGTAAATAAACATTTAAAACTAATGACGATATTTCATGTTTTGGATTCTCTTAACATTCCGGCCACCATGAAGCCTCAGGTTCAGCATACTGGAAGTATACAGATTTTTTGAATTGGTCTCTTAAGCATTCATTGTTTTAATCGTTACGACCCGCACCAACTTGTCTTCCCCTGGATGTAACTCAACAACACGACCAATCAACCATTTATTTGGAGGTAGATTGTCGTCCTTAATTAAAACGATGTTATTAATCTCAACGTTGTTGTTCTTTTGTTTTGCCATTTTGATCGTTGATGTAATGCTGTTAAATACTCACGATGCCATCATGACCAAAAATGCTGAGTCATATGCTGTACCATTTGCCATCGTGATAATTTTGAAATGTTGATGTGTTCCAAGTCTGGCTCTGGAACCAATGTGTTGGCGTGACCAAGCAAAAAATGCGATGGGGTGAGAGCATCGATGTCATCATTTGTATTATTCACACAGAGTGGCCTGGAGTTCAAAATAGCTTCTATTTGTGAGAGAAGCGTTGACATTTCTTCGTAAGTTAATATTTGATTTCCAAGTACCCGTTTCATATGATATTTTGTAGCCTTAACCACAGCTTCCCATAGACCGCCGAAGTGCGGAGCTCCTGTTGAAATGCCATTTTATATTTTCACTTAAAAGAAAATTATAAATTTGATTAGAATTGACTTTTATAAACATAAATAACTCTTTTAAGGCCTTGTCAGCCCCGACAAAATTGGTCCCATTGTCACTATACATGTCAGTGCAAAGACCACGCCTTGAAGTAAATCTTCGGAAGGCACTAAGAAAGGCATTAGTTGTTAGCTCGCTGACCAGTTCAATGTGCACTGCCTTTATGCTTAAACATACAAATATACAGATGTAGCCCTTGAAGATTTTCGGCCTCTACCTCCTATAGTTTTCAATAAAATTGGACCAGCGTAGTCCACTCCAGTTTTTAAAAACGGTCTTGAGAACGTTACTCTAGCTTCCGGTAGATCTCCCATCATTTGCTGTGCTGGGGTGTTTCTGTACCGTGTACATGTGACACATTTATGAATAATTTTACGTACTAAATTTCGACTTCCAATAATCCAATATCTTTGCTTGAGGATGTTAATTAATAATGTCGACCCTGCATGTAAGTATTTTAGATGTTGTTCTTCGACAATCTTCTTTGCAAGTTGGCTTTTACCACTTAAAATAATTGGATGTTTGACTTCATAGGAGGCTAGAGAATTTTCAATTCTGCTTCCAACTCGTAATATTTTGTTTTCGTCGATTAATGGATTCAAACTTTTCAGTTTGCTTGCATTTTGGAAACTTTTTCCCATATTGATAGCTCTAATATCAAGTTGAAAATCTTCGCTCTGACTCCAACGTATAAGTTGGTAAGTAGATATTTTTATTTCGCTTGTTGTTAGTTGTGATGAACAATTTGTAGATAAATGCACTATCTTTCGACAGTTCTAAATAAATCGGTTGACCCAAGATTGTACTCGAACCATTTTGGAAAAACTTGACACATTGGTGTCATTGGTATTGTTTCGCATGTTTCCACTTGATGAACAACGACAGTTTTTTTTCTCTCCAATTCAACTTCACTCTCCTTTTCTTCAAACTTTGATTGAGAGGGCCACTCTGAGTTATCCTTGCGAAGCCAAGCCGGATCATGCCACCACAACAGATGATTAATTAAATCGTAAGCCATTATACCACGCGACGCACAATCCGCAGGGTTATCTTCGGAAGAGACATGACGCCACTGACTACGCGATAATACTTCCAGAATCTCAACTGTGTGATTTGCAACGAAGGTGTTCCATCTGCGTGGAAATGACGACAGCCATGACAGGACTATGGTTGAATCGGTCTAAGCGAATATGTAGATGTTCCGAAGTTGCAATGCTTCCTTAGTTTCCATTAGTAACTTTGCTAGCAGCGTTGCTTCACATAATATCAGTCGTGGGATGGAAATTTGTCGAATAGGGTCTACCTTCGTTTTTGCTGAAATTAAATTCACTGCTTTCGTTCCATCTGCCATGATTGTCCTACAATACACCATTGCTGCATAAGCACATTCCGATGCATCTGCGAACCCATGCAACTCAATCGAATTGTTCTCTATGTGGAGCCACCTTGTTAATTCTATTTCTCGTAAATTTTTTAAATCCGCTCGTGTTTCTAGCCATTGCTCTGCAGATTTCAGTGGTAGGTCTTGATCCCAATCCATTTTTAACATCCATAATTGCTGCATGAATATTTTAATTTTGACTAAATAGGAGCAAGCCACCCAAGAGTGTCAAATATTGTTGATGTTTCGGATAAAATGCCTCGTTTAGTCACGATAGGATGTTCTTTTAATACAATTTCAAAGCCAAATTTGTCCTTTTCTGGTTGTCATTCGAAACCCAATATTTTTAAAGAACTTTCTTTGGTCAAAGATGCAAATTTAAATTCTCTATGCTCTTCTGGAATAGATTGCAAGACTGTTAGATCATTAGAAGCAAATTTTCTAAGATTGAAACCAGCTTTCTTCAAACATTTCTTATTTGTTCAATGAGAATTTCAGCTTCCTTCGCATTGCTAGCACCTGACATTAAATCGTCCATGTAGAAATCATCCTTTATAATTTTCGATGCCTTTGGGTATGACACTTCTACATTTTCGGCTAACTGCCATAAAACTGCTGTGGCTAAGTATGGAGCACAAGCCGTTCCATACGTAACAGTTATGAGTCGATAATGTTAGATAGGCTGTGAAGATGCTTCTTGCCAAACAATTCCTTGGAAGTCTATGTCGCGTCAATCCACTAATATCTGACGGTACATTTTCTGCACGTCCGCCGTGAATACAATTCTGTGTATTCTAAATCTTTGCAAGATATTTACAAGTGATTTTTGTATCGTAGGACCTATCAATAGGTAATCATTTAAGGCTTTACCAGACGTTGACTTCGCTGACGCATCAAACACAACACGCAGCTTGGTGGTTGTACTTGCGTGTTCTATAACTCCATGATGTGGAAGATAACACGAATCTTTTGGATGTACTTCAATTTCAGGATCTGGTATGAACTCCATATGACTAAGAGACTTATATTCTCTCATAAATGCTACATAAGCATCACGAAATTCGCTATTCGACTCAAATCGAGATTTTGTCTTATTCAATCTTTTGATTTCCAGCCATTTTGATTCCCCGAGGTTAATATCTACCTTTTTAAATGGCAGCCGCACAACAAATCTACCATTTTCATCTTGGTACATATTTTCTTTAAAATGGTTTTCGCATAATATTTCTTCGTTAGTACATTTCTTAACTCGGGGAAGTTCCTCAATTTCCCAGAACCTTCTCAAGGATTTGTCCAAATCGGTTTCCAACTGATCACCTTCGATATTAAAATTCTTTGTTATCAAATTATAGGGGACCTCTCCAGCAATGACCCAACCAAAGATAGTCTCTTGCGCAATTGGAGTACTGTCATCATCTACGATTTTACCTGGAAGAAGAATTTTTAAAAATTGATTGATTCCAATCAACAAGTCAATGTGACCTGGAATGTTAAATGTTGGATCAGCTAGCTGTAAACTATCTAATCTAAGCTCATCTGAGATATCAAACTCTACAAAGGCAGTTGTGATGTAATTGTGGACAAAATCAATGCTTTTGATTCGATGTGTTGAGTAGCGTCAAATCTTGAGCTCATATATATTTCCGTTATACCTCTACTTATGCCAGCTGAACTTGAAGCAACACCTTTAATAGAAATTTTTGCATGTGCTCTAGGAAGTCGAAGACGTTGCACACATGCCTCCGTAATCAATGTTAACTGCGATTTTGAATCTATTAAAGCTCTAGCACGCTGAAAATTCCCCATTGAATCCTTAACTTTGATTAGTACAGTTGGTAAAAGGCCAGCTGTAATATTCACTGACGGTGAATTTGTTATTGAAGACAAGCTTGTTGAAGCTTCAGTGATCTTGGGTTTCAATTCAGGGTTGCTGGTACCCGGATCAGCCATAGCTATCATTGCTGTACCTTGAGATTTGTCTTCCTCGTTTAAATGTAATAAAGTGTTGTGTCTTCGCTTACACGTTAGCCATCTTCGGTTTACCTTGCACTTAAAAACTTTATGCGTATCACTTAGGCAGTTGAAGCATCTATCAAGTTGCTTTATTAACTCTCTCCTATCACGAATGTTCATTTCCCGAAATTTCTCGCACTCGTAAACTTTATGAGAGTTGGAACAGATTGGACAATCAACGTTGCTAGACACATGCATGGTATTTATTTGACGCTTTGTAGAAGTTAAATTTGGAGAAGACCTTTTACTACCCATCACATCTTCTAAAGTATCCACCCGCATTGTTAGAAATGTAGTTAAATCATTTATTGTTAAATAGGATGTATTACCCATCTCTCGTGCCCATAAATGCTTAATTTCTTCATCAAATTTTTTTGTAACAATATAAATTACCCATGGGTCCGAGCTTCTGCATGATCACCTAGTGCCTTTAATCCCCATATGACCTCTTCAGTTGTGTTCGAAAGTCTTCTGATGTTGTTTGTTGTCAAGTTTCTAATCGATGGTTTATCCGTTAGAGTTTCAACAAGGGAAGAAACAATATATTTCGGACGATCATATCGTTTGCACAATATTTGAAATTCTTCATTGTAGCTCGCTTCCGTAACCTTAACCAGTTTTACAAGTGATTCTGCTTCACCCTAAAGTACACTTTTTAAGTACTGGAACTTTTGGACAGCAGATAGCGTTTGGCATTCATGAACACACGAGTTAAAGAGACCATAGAATGACGGCCAGTCTTTATATTTTCCATAAAAAACTGGTATTTGACAACGAGGCAGCCTCAATACTGATACCGGTTTTTGCATTCCCACAGATACATTTATAGATTGCTTATGGAGATTTGTTTTACGCAGCCATGTGTTTAGCAGCGATACTACATGATAATATTTATTTTCGAACTCTTCCATATCGGACTCGATGATATCATCAAGCGCGAACATGCTATCTTCGATTTGAACAAAGTCCTTTAAAAGTTCATTAACCCGCGACAACCGAATTTTCACATCTTCAAGGGGTGTTTCATAATTCAACTGATTTGCAAAGGTTACAACTCTCGACATTTGTCCCTTTAATACCGCGTGTCTTTTCTTAAGCGTGTTCATGTTACTTTAATGTTTAGATATAATTAAAATACGAATTGCACCACACTCAATTAATTAACTTATTGTCTAAATAGTAACAAAAATGCTGGGAAAACCTTTTCACAATCACAAAATAATAAATTAAATAATTAACTCAAATAGTTAAACTTCAAATAATTAACACAAAAAGCTTGAATAGTCATTCTTTATTTAATATTTCACTTCAAAGACATAAGCGGGTAATTAAAGGTTATACTTATCGATATTTTTCACGTGGCTATGGCGGCTTGGCTTGGTTTGTTGAATTCTTCGAGTTGAAATACTTCTCTTCAAACTGTAATGAATTGTTGAGTACGTTATAATAATCCGGCTCGAAGAACCATGACAATATTGAACAAAACTGGATGGAGTGTACCACCAACAATTTATTCTAAACACAACAATTTGAAGAATTTATAATATTTATTTCAACTAAAAAACATACGAAACTTTACAACAAATTTTACTTTATTTTAATAGCTCTTCTTCGTTTCACATATGTTATAAGAATGAATTTATATTTTTTTCTGTGACGGGAAAAAAGTTTAACATTTTACTTCTGCTGACAGGTGCAAAAATGCTACTTTTCATAAAATACTTTTTTCCCCGGGAAAAAAGTATGTACTTTTTTCCCGGATAGATAAAAATATATATATAAATACATATATACACATAAATGATAAATATTATGAATATTTATGAACATTTATGACTATTTTAATGTTAATGAAAAGTTATACCGTTTTCTTCTTGATGTTAATAACTGGTTTTGACAAATAAAATGAAACTTAATTTTAAGTTTTTATTCAAGAAAAATTCGTATGGTGTGGTGAATATACATATTGTAATATTTGTTTAAAATTATTTTTTCAATAATTATATTAATATTTGTCCAGTCACAGAAAAAAATAGTGTATTATACACGGGAAAAATTGTAGATTTTAGCTCTCGGTTTTTTGTCTCCCTCCGCTTCGCGTCGGGAGACAACACAACCTCAAGCTAAAATCTACTACTTTTTTCCCTTGTATAATAAATAACTATTTAAATTAAATTAAAATACCACAAACGGTAATTGTTTTATTGCCCTACAACCTTAACAATTATATGTAGGTCAATCTTTAACCATTATTACAATTTTATTACATTCAAATTAGGTAAATAAACATTTAAAACTAATGACGATATTTCATGTTTTGGATTCCCTTAACAGATTCTATGTCGAAAAAAAAGAGATACGTGTCCGAGGATTTTTTTTGCATACTTTTTTGCATATTTTCGATATAACAAGTGATCGAACATTTCAGAAAAGCGAGTTTTTTGGCTAGGATACTTATTTTCAAAAATTCATAGTTCCGAATCTGGAAGAGCTACAAAATTTTTACCAACCACACTTTTGTAGCTGAAAGACTGAACTTTGATAAAAAAATATTTTTTACAAAAAATTCTAACAAATTCATATTGTTATAAACAGCTTAAATGCTTAAAATGATTTTTAACAAACGCCCCCAAAACGAATAGAGTTCTTAGTATTTCCATTGTATTTTCCGTGAAATTTTACGACAAAAACATGTTTTTAAAATATGGCCCTTTTCAATTATTATTCTTAAAATAATAATTTATGTAGCGCGTAACGACCAAAAAACGGTTTTTTGCTAATAAAACAAAATCTGTAACTTGTATCAAAAAAAGTTGAATGTAAAAGTTGTAGATAATTAAAAGGTCTACAACTTTTGTTTAAACTAGTTTTTGACATAACCTCAAAGTTTTACATTAAATTGCAAAAAGTGTTACAAATCATCTTTGTAACAATTATTTATTGAAAATTTGCATAAAACAGTGTATTGTTAATTCATTTTCAAACCGAATCTCCTGAAATGTTAAAAAACAAATCTTGATTGAAAAAAAAATTATTATCAAGCGTTGGGAAAAAATCTATTCAGTGCGCCACGTAATTTAAACCTGTCTGTTGTATTAGCCACTACTACCATGCCAAACTTTGACAAATAACAATAGATGATAAAAAATTATCTTACTAAATAAAAAAAATCACGTAATAAAAAATAAAATAATACTTGTTAATATTTATTATGTACTTTATTGGAATAACCACATTTGTATAGCAAATTTGACAAAAATTGTAGATTTTAATTATCTACAACTTTTACATTTAACTTTTTTGATACAAGTTACAGATTTTGTTTTATTACCAAAAAACCGTTTTTAGGTCGTTACGCGCTGCATAAATTAATATTTTAAGAATAATAATTGAAAGTGTGCCATATTTTGAAAACATGTTTTTGTCATAAAATTTCACGGAAAATACAATGGGAATACTAAGAACTTGATTCGTTTTGGGGGCGTTTGTTAAAAATCGATTTAAACATTTAAATTGTCTATAACAATTTGAATTTGTTAATATTTTTTATAAAAAATAATTTTTTATCAAAGTTCAGTCTTTCAGCTACAAAAGTGTAGTTGGTAAAAATTTTGTAGCTCTTATAGACTCGGAACTATTTATTTTTGAAAATAAGTATCCACGCCAAAAAACCCGCTTTTTTGAAATGTTCGATCACTTATATTATCGAAAATATGAAAAAAAAAATTCCTCGGACACGTGTCTCTTTTTTTTCGACATAGAATCCGCAAAAAAAGTTTCAGCCAAATCGAAGAGGTGTCGATTAATTTTCATCAAAATCCGTTCGGTTTGTAAAAGAATTACTCAAAATCAAAAATACAAACTATTTTCAAAATCCCAAAAATATCTCAAAAATTATAACAAATTCAAAAATTTCCATGTCCAACTTATGTTCAATTACATTTATGAACGCATAGCTAAATTTTTCTTGCCAAAAAATCAGCTAAAAAAATAAATGAAATCATTTTTTAACACATTTGACAATATTTTTTTGACAAACTTATAATGCAATTGAATTCTCAATAATAATAATATCATGTTCATTACATTTCATGTCATACAAATAATTAATTTTATTTTTTCCAAAAAATTGGGTAAGAAAATAAAATGAACGATTTTTAAGCCAAAAATATGCAAATTTGCAATTTTTGACACACTTGCCATACAGTTACCAAACACATTGCCCTTTCGGACGTGCCCATTGAGTAAACCTATTTTTAAAAAAAAAATTTTTTGAAATCCCTCTAGCAGTTTTCTAGATTTCGTAGATAATGACCGACAGACAGACATGCATTTTGTTTTTTTTTGCTTTTCCGAATCAGTGTTAGGACCCAACGTTGAGAAATGCGAAAAAAAGTGGGGGTAAGAATTTCACTTTAGGCTCATGAATGTAATACTTAGGTCTTTCAGACCGAAGTAATTATTGAAATTGTTTAAAAAATTTAGTACTTTAGTAGAAAATAAATTTTAGCTGTTTTGATCAAATCAACAGTTCACCGAGTAATTTTGATTTTGAGCCGGACCATTATTGATCGACTTTATACTAGGCATAGAAGTCATCTCTGGAACGCCTTACCTTCAAGGGTTTTTCCTGATAGCTTTAATCCTCAAAATTTCAAAGTTAGCGTCCATAAATTTCTTAAAGAAACTTAATTTATTCAAACTTAATCCCAATCCCTAGTTGGCATGGTATCTTTAGATATTCAGAGACGTTAATTATTAATTTATTATAATTAACACTAAACATGCCTAACTTAGAATTAAAAAAAAGAAGCAGTATAGGTGAAAAACGCTTGTTTTTAGACAAAAATTAAGATACACTTTATTTGAGATTGTGATACAAAAATGTCTGGATATTGAAATTCACGGCAATTTTGGCATTAACATTTTAACAATAGATGAAAAAAATTTACCGTGTATTTTTTTCACTAGACTTTTAGTTCCCTTGCCAACGCATATGAAACTGAATAAAGCTTTACGAAATGATGTTTGAAAACTTCTTCTCTTTCTTGAACTAGTAAACGTTTCTCCACAAGATCCAATGGAATCGTGGTAGAATATCAAACCACTAATTAGTAATGAATTTAGTTTTCAAAGCCTACTAGAAACAACACACGCATGTTTAGTTTGCACATACAAAACAACGAGCGTAGAAAAATTTAATCAATTGCAATTAAATGTACAAAAATATTCAAAATTTTCTGAATGCTTATAAGAATATTTTTCAAGCAAAATTGTTATCTAAAAACCATTCAGACATTTTCTATCTAGAAGGTGAGCAATTAACTTTCTGTGATGAATAAAAAAAACACTAAATACCTACTTTTTAAGATTCATAACCAATAAACGTCAGACCATACAGACTTCCAATATTATGCATCGAAAAGAAATTGAACGTCAAATTTTTTAAATTCTGGCAAATGGTTTAATCAAAAACAGTAAGAGCTCCTGGAATGCCCCATTCCCATCAGGGACAAAAAATATGGCGTTTAGTGGTCGATTGTCGGAAGTTTAGGGACATTACAATAGATAAACATCGAATCACAAAAATTACAGATATTTTGGATCAGCTAGGTAAAGTTAAATATTTTAGCGCTTTGGATCTTTCTGCGGGACACCACCAAATATTTGCCAGCTGTACTTTCCAAGGAATGATGAATTCAATCTTGCAAGGTTTAAATGGTAAAGAAGCTTTTGTATGCCTCGATGATATTGAACTGTCTATTCGAAAAACTTGAAAAGCATAGTTCTGACTGAAAAATGAATTTAATAGATTGCGAATACATAATTTGATGCTTAAGCCTAAAAATGTAAATTTTTTGAAACAGAAGTCGTTTATTTACTACATCTTATAACAGAAAATTGCATTAAACCAGATTCATCGAAAATTCATGCAATTGAGCACTTTCCAATTTCGGTAAATCAAAAAGGCATTAAATTTTTCTTAGGAATGATTGGCTTTTATCGCAAACTTTTTGCGTTAATACGTAAACATATTTTGCTAGAAATCGTTCGCTAGATTTTAGGGCAAAAACAATCGCTAATAATTTGAAATGCGGAGGGAGCAAAGTTCTTATAACTCTTTCAGTGAAACGTTGTTGTTATCAAATTATTGTGCTATTCAACATTGATATATGGATTTGAAAACGTAAGCCACATAAAATAGCCATTGCCATCAATTATTTTCTATTCTCTTCATCTCTTACAATTCATTTATACTCTCTAAGCTTATCGTCATTACATTCCTATTTGTAATCGTCGCAAAAACAACCAAAAGGCTGTAAAAATCCCGCGCCATGTTTTTATTTAGCTTGAAAAGATAATTTTAACTATTATTAATTACTTTTTGTGTTTGGCACTTTACAAAAATCTGTTAAATCATTAGGCACATGTTTATATAATTTTGTAATAAAGTTTTGATTTCAAAACATCAATAAAATTGTTCTATGAGACTAAATACAAATTACATAGCGGTTTTATTTACTTATCCAAACTCCTATCCCCCACATATAAAATAAGCCATATTAAATTATTTGATTATAATATTAGTACATAGTTAAAGTATGGTCCATAACACTACATATCGTAATTCTGAACATACAATAAATATGCACATTTTATTTAAAACAAAGCAAATATTATTTATTGTTTTCTCTGTAAAAAATGCTCACTTTCACTTACATATTTCTTGAACAAAAACCTTGGCGCGACCTTTTCTAAATAAAGACAATAATGTCAGTAGTGAGATTAATTACGTGGACTGTGGACCATGGTTGACTGTACAGCTAATCCGATGAATTATTTTAAATTGCAAATACGCTTCAACAATAAAGTTGATCTTGACCAAAGATGTGCCTTTCCACATTATTAACATTCCACAGACATTCCACATTATCAACGAAATCGCGAGTAGTGTAAAGATCGCCTATCGCCTATTGTCCACAAGCAAAATTTCATAAAAACTAAAATTTGAAAACTTCATATATAAAACTAACTAGCTAAATGCATATATAAAACTAACTATAAATTATTACTTTATGCAAAATTTAATATTCGACATGAAATTGTTGGAATAATGTCTATCAACCAATAACTATAACAAGAGCTACCGTCTTACCGCGAACATAAGAGCTGTTTTTTTAAACGAATAAAAGAATAGCCGGTTCACCTATTCAATTAGAAGGACCAGTTCTTTTCTTTGAAATTTTTATGCAAACTTTATCACTGCCATCTCTAGCTAGTAAAACTACAATTACATATATTTCTTTTTATACAAATTTAGTAATTATTAATTTTGAAATACTGTTTTATTTTAATATGTTTAAATTGTATAATATAAGCTTTGGCCATTATGTTCTTGTGTTATTCATTAACGTTGCTTAAGTATTTTTAAAATTTAAGGACTGGTCCTTCTATTTGAAATATATTTTATTCGAAAAAAACAATAGTACTTTAAAAATGGAATTTTTTTGTTATAGGGTTTAGAATATGTGTCACAACAACACATAAATACCTTTTAAGACCTAGGTCCCACAACAACTTGCGTTTTAAGGTGTTGATGAACGCTTTTTTTTTAAACTCTGTGGATAGAAGCCACCTGAGACTATGGATTCCGGCAAACTATTTCATTTGTTTAATTTTTTATTTAATTTATTTAATTTTTTAGTTTCCATAATTTAGAATTATGTAATCACAGATGAAGGATTGATTTTAAGTAAATTAGGAAGTAATCTAAACATGATAATTAAAATATGTTTCATCATCGCCTCTGTGGCTGAATGTATAAGACACCGGGAATTAAACTATGGTGTCTGTGATGAATGTGAGTTCAATCCCAACACGAAACACAAAAAAATGTTTAAAAGAAGTTTTCTAAGAGAAAATAAAAAATAATAATTTCGAATTACAAAATTCAAATGAATTCCAATAGTACTTAATCACTCACAAAATCTTCTCAAAATTTGTATCAATGTTATACTATGAGTCAAATTTGTTCACTTTGGCTTTAATGGCTTATTTAGAAAAGGTCGCGCCAAGGTTTTTGTTCAAGAAATATGTAAGTGAAAGTGAGCATTTTTTACAGAGAAAACAATAAATAATATTTGCTTTGTTTTAAATAAAATGTGCATATTTATTGTATGTTCAGAATTACGATATGTAGTGTTATGGACCATACTTTAACTATGTACTAATATTATAATCAAATAATTTAATATGGCTTATTTTATATGTGGGGGATAGGAGTTTGGATAAGTAAATAAAACCGCTATGTAATTTGTATTTAGTCTCATAGAACAATTTTATTGATGTTTTGAAATCAAAACTTTATTACAAAATTATATAAACATGTGCCTAATGATTTAACAGATTTTTGTAAAGTGCCAAACACAAAAAGTAATTAATAATAGTTAAAATTATCTTTTCAAGCTAAATAAAAACATGGCGCGGGATTTTTACAGCCTTTTGGTTGTTTTTGCGACGATTTGACTAATTTTTGTTAAGTAAAACTAATAGATAAACAAAAATACTACACACTATAGTATCTTTTAATAAACGAAAAGCAGTTTACGCGTTTATTTTTAATAATCTTTCTGTATGAATCACTTATTGCTTATACTATTATAATAGAGTTGAGAGTTTATGTTTCATTTATGAACGGCATTAAAAATAAAATATTTTGTTCAAAAGGTGCAAAACAACCGTAGAATATTATAGTTTATTATTTATGAAATTAAAATTAATTTTTTAATAAAAATAAAACTATATTAAGTTTAAAGTTGTATTAAAATAAAAATATATTATTTATTTGAAATGGCAACAGATTTGAAATACATTTTAATACAAATGGATCCAATGGTTATCATTTTCGGCTGCACATTGGGTAATCATTTTTTATTTAAAATACAATTAGTTTCAGTTAATTTCTTTAAAGAAAAACATAAACGCACTTTTAGCGTTATTAGGCCATCGTATTTTGTCAATGTATAAATCATCGATATGAATCCATCCAACTTTTCTTTGTAATTTTGTCATTAGCCCTATATGCTTATCCCCAAATCCAAAGATAAACAATAACAATTACCATACGGATAAATCTCCGAATAAATTTTAAATTTTTCGAAAATTGAAAACTGAAATCAACTGATTTTGCTTGTTTTGGTTGGTTGTTATGTTGGTTGTCTTCCAATTTTTCTTAAAAATACATTTTTGTATATTATATATTTTGATTCGCCTAAATGACTGCTAAAATAACTATTAAAGTCATATATAGAGTACAGAATTATAATTCACGAAATCAAAAGGTTAAATAAAAATGAGTATATAATAAAAATTTTGAGTGTGGTTTACAAATACAATGAAATAGATAGATAATTTGAAATTTGAAATAATCTGTAAAAATTTGAATATAATCATCTTCATATGATGAATGAGCAATTATGTATATAAAAACAATATATGTGTGGTGTGTGTGTGGTTTTGGTGTACACATGAATTGTGTAACTTATATATAAAAAAGTTCTTCCTTCGTTCACATGAATTGTAACTTATTTATAAAAACATTTAAAATTTTTCAATTTTTTCTTATGTAAAGGCAGCGCTGCAGGTAAAAAGGAGGCTTTTGACGAAACTAGTGTCGAAGATTTTTAAACCACAAACTTTTGTTTGTTTTTATTAAAGTATTTTATCTTTTTATCCTAAAATCTAAACAAATAAAATCAAAATAGTTTTTTAACAACACGTTAGGAATAACAAACGAAGCAAAGTTTCCATACACAAATCTGACAAAACTAGAAATTTTCGACGTTATTAAATTAATATCATATCATGGTCAATCATTATTTATAAATGGTTAATTAATTGTTAATTAGTTGCTACTTTATAGAAGCAAATGAACATGGTTGTTAAATCGACGGGTCAAGAATATGAAGGATCATTACATAAATTTCTTGTAAATGAAGATTAATTTAACATTTAACAAATTTTTATAACTTTCGTGTGTTACACTAGGTTTTTGTGAATAAAATTTTGTACTTTATATATTATAAGTTCCTTTTCTAAGTCAAATAAGCGTGGTCGTTAATTGGACTGGTCAAGAATTTGAAGATCGTGAGATCGATGCGCCCGGCGGCCCCCATGGGTATGGTGAAATACATTTTTATTTTATTTTTATAACTGTCGAGGGTTACACATAGGCTTTTATTAATTATTAATATAATAGGTACTTTGTTTGTTATAAATGTATAACACTCATATATAATTTCATTCATAATTTTGTGTTTTTTAAATTTAATTCAATGTACATTTGATTTGTTTTTGTTAGATCCCCAAAATTACTACTATACTTACTACATATTATTATATATATTATAGGTGCGTTCGATTTGACTGAAACAACTGAAAAAACAACAACAAGTGCATTGAATTTCTCAGTTGCTTCAATTGCTTCAGTCAAATCGAACACGGCTTATATCAGTGCTATCAGTGTTCTATTATTTTAAAGTACGGAACTCTTAAAATAATAATAAAAATTTCTCAAATTCTTTTCTTTATTTCTCCAAGAATATAAACACAAAATTTTAAAGCCTACTAAATTATTTTTTAATCTCATCACTTCAAAATAACTACCAACGTTCTAAAATAAAATGAAATAAAAATTAAAATTTATCATCGATATAACATTTGTTGGGTTCTCTCAGATAACAAATTAACATAACCAAATACATGTTTTCACAACTTCGTTTTCTTAACACATCAATAATAGGTCTTTTTACTGAAAGCATATTCTTAATATATTCATTTTTCTAATATCTTTATAATTACCAACTTCCACTTAATATATTAATAAAACATTTGATGGGTTTCCTTGGTTTCCACAGAAACATAACAAATAAAAAATATTTGTTCGAAAACAACTACACGTTTGCAAACTAATCTGGGTTCGTGTTTCAGTTTTTTAACCGTTGTTAAATATTACCAATATCGAGGGATAATAAATTTCAATTCGCATAATTTTGTGTTTTGAAATTCTGTACATTTGGTTTGCTTTTGAAAATTCGCCAAAATGATACTAAATTACTACATATTCCAATGTTACCAACGTGGTATAAAAATTTGTAAAAATGTTTTAATTTTACTAAAAGTTTGGGAAAGCAAAATTTTGATTTTATAAACTTTCATAAAAAAGCATGAATGCTGACTTTCTTTTTACTAATGAGAAACATATAGTTAAATAATATATACTTTTATTGATAACTTTGAATGCAGTTGTAGAAAAAATGCAAATTATTCGAACTGAAAATTTTAACCTTTAAAACCTGTCCGGTGCACAGTATATATACTAGTAGTGTCTTTCAAACATGGCGCGCGAGACACTACCGCGTCTCTTGATTTAATTTTATTTTTTATTTCCGCTGAAAATTTAATACAATGTTTAATGATACAGAAACAAAAACGATATCAATATATTTCTTTATCCATAACTAAAGAATATCGAGAAAAAAAAATAAACGCGTTCGATAAATTTTTTTTTTGGTTGTACTATCTAAAAAAAACAAAATCGAATCATCCTTTCATTTTTTTTTATTTCCCCAGCGAAATTTTTTATTTCAAAGAATATTTTCAACCAATTTTATTAGGTCAGTGTATACTTAGTTCATCCACTTTGTTGTGATATAAAATCAATAAATTATTTTTATTTGTCTATCGAATAAAATATGATTGTATGTAATATGATTGTAACAAAGTGTTGTTTTTGTTGCAGTTTTTTATTGCAAATATTTTAATATAAACCAAACCATTAAAAGTGTCTCATTTTCATATAAATTTCAGTTTATTGTAGTTTTGTTTTATGAAGTTGAAATCAATTTATTTCATGTAACTATTTTGGAACATTTTTACATATATTTTGATGCTAAAATACAAATGGGATTGTCATGATCTTTGTTGTAACTTTTAGTTTTATAAAACATTCACACTAAATTTGATATTCTAGCTACTCAAAATTCAAGCTACATAAATACGCATGAGTGTAAAACTAGTTTGTGGATAGATTGATGGTATACTGCTTGTTGAATATCACACTAAAAGAAAAATATCTCCAATTCAAAGTGCAAAACCATTAAACGTGTAGTGTGCTACGATTACAGTAAAAAATAGTATATTCTTCAACGATGCCGAAAACAACATATTTTGAAACGAGAGGACAGTTTACCAGCCGAGGTTGGTAATGGTCGCGAGATTCAAAATATGATTTTCGGCGAGTAGAAGACTGTACTTTTTCTACTACTATTTCAAAAATTATTATTAATTATTAAACATTTTCATTTACAATTACATACAATTCACATTTTAAAACATACACTTTTACAAATTAAAATTGTATATGAGTATTTATATTTCTGCTATTAAAAAATAGATGACCCAATATGAATAATCTATCCAATTTTAATGTCATAAACATGGCTGTCTTTAATTACAAGCCTTATGGTTTGTGAATTTTTTACATATTCATACATTAGTTATTCATGATGTTATATTTTTATTCTATTTACACTACAAAATCCTGTATTATTATTCTATTTTTTACTCTATAAAGTTCTTAAAATCATTAAATAACACATCTTTGAAGGTGTAATGTTTTTTGAATTTCGCGTCTAGTAGGCTTATAACTAAAGACGGTTTGTACTTTGTCATAAACAAAATCAAATTCAGATTTCAAATTTCTTATTTCTAAAATAAAAATATCAGTTTTGATTTAGTTTTTGAATGGGTACGACACTACGTAAATTTTTGATATATTTTAACACAACCTAAATTATTTTACGTAAAATAAATATTTTTTTTTCATTTTGTTAAATAAATAGGTGAAATACTATTTTTAAAAAATATCTTAACAGCAACTGTTTTTATCATACTATTTAAAAAGAATATATGAATATTATATATTTAACTATTATTATTTTTACAATTTTAATGTAAATTGTCCGTAAATAATTCAAAAATAAATTAACATCATCCTCCAAACAGAGACAAATTAACACTAACAAAATCATTTCATTCAATCAATCGATTCACTTAACGGGTATTGTAGCATATTTTATTCTAGTTAAGAAATTAGAAAATAGATGGATTTTAAAAAATTACTTTCGTCACTAGGTACGAAAGTAATTCGTAAAGATTTTTTTATCACCGGTGACGAAAAAGAAGTTTTCGATGCAATGAACAAACATCGAAGGTAGATTTTTTATGTTGGGTAGTAGAAAAAATAATTTTTTTGCTTTTCTAATGCAAATTATATATATATCAATATAAAAAATAAAAAAAATAACATTCTTATTCTTCTTCATTTTTGTTCCAATTTTCTGCTTAGACAGCGTTCCAATTGAATGCTAAATGATCTCCAAATTCTAAATCATGCTAAATTGAAAAATTTAGCATGATATCGTACCAATTCATTTCTGCTAAATAATTATAAGTTTGAACACCAGGTGTAAAACATAAATAATTTTTATTGACTGTTTTGCAATAAAACTAAAATAATGAAATTGTATATCAAGCTTTTGAAAAGCGATGCAGAATTGTATGAGTATTTGGAAATGTTTTGTATAGTTTTATATCGCATTCACAGCGACATAGCAAATTAGTAGATGTAATTTAAATCTGTGCTGTAAACACTTTTTATTTTAAAATCTTGCAACTAATTTGATATCTAGGCTTACTACCATTACAAACGATTCAAATACTTACGATTCAAATTACAATCTACGTTTTAAACTCATATTAAATATGCCAAGATGCAAATTATAATATACTATCTACTAATTCGCTATGTCGCTGTGAATGCGGTATTAATAAAAGTATATATTTTACATATATATACAAATTTTTATCGGGTGCATAATTGTAGGTGTTAAGGTACTACAACGGTCAACGTTATATTGAGTGTTCATGAATAGTAAATGGGATCATAATCGGGAACGACCTATTAACTAAACGACATTTAAGATTAAACACTAAATCATTTCGGCAAGATTTAAAATTGATTCTTGTTAAACATCATGGATGATCAATCTATTGGAACTATTTTTGTTTTGGCTAGTTACCGAGTTTTATCTGCTACGTTAAACATACCTAAAGTTACAGCGTTTCGTATATGCAGCAAATATTTGGATATCTTCAAACAATTTTATCCTCAATCATACATTGTATACCATCTCAAGTAGAGCAAAGAGACATTATTCGGAAATTTGCTTTACGAGCTTCTTCACCAGCATTTATGAAAGCTATTGGTGCAATTGATGGTACACATATAAAAATAAAATGTTCTGTTGAATATCACTGCGCTTATATTTTTTTTTTTTTTTAATAAAATGTGTTGTGTAATAGGGTTTAGAATCTGTGTCACAACAACACACAAATACCTTTTAAGACCTAGGGGACCAGACCTGGGTCCCACAACAACTGGCGTTCTAAGGTGTAGATTAACGCTTTTTTTAAACATCTGCGGGTTGAAGCCACCTGAGACTAAGTGTTCCGGCAAACTATTCCATTTGTACGCAGTTCGGACAAAGAAGTCTCTCTGCGATCTGCCAGTATGACAGAACGGGATCTTTACCGTTTCACCGGTTGCGGCAGCCGATTGCCGAGTGCAACGGGGGTAAGAATAAGTTTGAGGTTTAAGTTTTATAGATATCAATAAAAAAACTCGATTATTCTATCTATTCCAGACGCAAGGTAAATCATTTAAGGTTTTTGTAATATATTTATATATATATATATATATATATATATATATATATATATATATATATATATATATATATATATATATATATATATATATATATATATATATATATATATATATATATATATATATATTTATATATATATATATATATATATATATATATATATATATATATATATATATATATATATATATATATATATATATATATATATATATATATATATATATATATATATATATATATATATATATTTATATATATATATATATATATATATATATATATATATATATATATATATATATATATATATATATATATACATATATATATATATATATATATATATATATATATATATATACAGAGCCGTGACGAGGGGTAGGCAAACTAGGCACTCGCCTAGGGCGTTTTATTTGAAGGGCGCAGAAATTGAGATGAGAACACATTTTTTGTATTTCATATATTGTAACAACTCTGCGTCGGTTCTTTTCGATTATTGAGCAAATACGACAGTAAAAAGACAGATCTCTAGTTAACAAAAAATCTCAAACTTTATTTATCAACCAGTTACAGCAACTTCCGATTTTAATTACAATAAATTCCAGGGTCTCCAGTTTATGTACGATAAACTTCACCGCTTTTCCACAATTTGAATCAATAATATTCGGAATCGTAAAATCTGTATTTACTATACCACTAAGTTCAAATTCTTTCACTATTAGTACCCAGACTCAAGTACCACCGATTATTCCTTATACTTGCGAATATTTGTAAAACACTTTTAATTGCAAAATTAAAACTGACTATCTGATATTTTGTTCGCTTATTTATATCCAAAAATAAATAAGTCGAAACTTCTGTAATTTACTTTCTAGAAATCAATATTACGTACATCTTGAATAAGCCACACCTATTTTCATTCATACTTGCATAAATGTAAACATTAGCGAACTCATATTTAATTAATTTATGCAAAATGTATTAGTTAAAGGAGTTAACTTTTAATTCATCTTTGCCATAGTCTGAACATTTATGCAGAATGTATTGGTTATGAATGAGTACATTAAATTAACCCATTCTGGATGAAGTTTATTACAATATTTTATACTACGGAGATTCGTTTTTTTTGTTTTAAATTAAAATATCTAATTGGAGTAGAAAATCACAAAGAAAATAGGTATCCTAAATATTGTAAGATTATTTAAAGGTTCTCTAAAGATTTCTAAGGTTCTCTTCATATTTACAAGATTCTCATGATTCCCTAGATTATCTGCAAGAACTCTGTATGTCCAAATGTACTCAAGATTTTTTGAAATTCTCAAGAGATTCGGTAAGATTCTCAAGATTTTGCGACGATTGTTAAGAATCTTTTTTAAGCTTCTCTAGATTTCTTGAATATTCTCAAATATTTGTCCCATGCAAGATGCCAAAGAATAATTTATCGCTCAATCTAATGACGTTTTTGTTTTTATTGGCTAACATAAACTTCAGAAATTTTAATTATGATAAAAAATATGTGACCTATGTTAAACCTGAGTCCCGAATGACCTGATGCATGTAAAAAATTTGATTAAATAAAGAAATAGAGTTTACGGATTACAATATTCATATCATCCTCATAAAAATATTGGTTGGGTGAAACAGTATAATCTTTAACAAAAGATTGAAAACAACAAGATTTTGAATATGAAAGCAAAATATTTTTAATTCAATTTAAAATATATATTTGCATTTAAAAAATCTCAAAACCGTCGGTTTCATAGGTACATATTTCAAACGGTTGATTAATAAAAACTAGTAGTCCGTATAAAATTGGATTAGGAGTTTCCTATGTACCAAGCCAAATTTATAGAAGTCGCGCTCAATTCCTACTGACGTTGAGATTGATTTCAAACTACAAATTACTTTATTTCACTTTTTAGTCCAAATAAATTGGAATCTAAACAAGGGGCAGTGGTCACTCGCTTAGCGTCAGATAATTTTTCACAAAAATCATTTATAGAAAATGTTGCACAGAACAGAGTTAATTTGGTACATAATTTATAAAATGTGGAAAATTTTAGTGGCAAATTTCTTCGACGAAAGTGATGCCGATTCATTTTCTTTGTTTTCTAAAACAATGAAATTTTCATTAAAAAGTGCATTTGGATAGTTACACAGCAACGTAATGTAATGTCATAAATGCTGACTAAACGCGTGGAAATGGGTTTTTGCATCACAAGCAGTGTTGCAAAACGTTACTCGTAACGTAAAAATGAAATAACGAACTTAAGTAGCGTTGTTAATAATAATTTCTTTCGTATCGTTTTAAAAATTCATCTGGTGACAATAACGTAAAACGTAACGATAACGTAAATATTTTATTTCGTTTTATGAACGATTTTGCAAATATCGATTATACAAAATCCGACATATCTGCTCTTTTTAAATGTATGTGCACGCTTTAACTAAAGATTTTGGTAGTTCTAAAATGTTTTTGATATTTGTGGCAAAATATTAAGCATTTTGTAAATTTTTGATTTGATCTCACTCTGATGAGACTACGAGTTCGAATCCCAACCAAAACACGTAAAAAAAAATAGAGTTGAAAAATTCAAATTACTTCTCTTGAATTTAATTGCTCACAAAAATCCCGAATAATTAAAATTCCCCAAAATGTTGTCTAATATGCAAGCCAATATATGAAATAATTGACCAAGTGTCGCTTATTGATTTCATATTGATTGGAAGCAATCAATAATGACTATACACGTGACTTAAAATGTGGCCTATAATATAAAAATATTACACCTCATATGAATTCAAACAATAGTGCTGTCTAGAGATTTAATCCCCAAAATAATGTTAAAATATTTCCGGAAAATAGGAGTCTAATGACAATTGAGAATTCAACTTAAGTAAATAGAGTGATGATGAAGTCTCAACTTCCAAATATCATCGCATTGGTAGTGAAATGAATAGATTTGAGATAACTCTGGCACTGATGAGGTTACGAGTTCGAATCCCAACGGAAACACTTAAAAAAGAAAAAATATTTGTCTGTTCCATAACGAAATAACGTACAGCAAAAATAAATACAATGCATAAAAACAAAACGCATTTAACTTTACGATTTTTTTTTTCTTTTTGTAAAACTGATCACAAGTCCAAATAAATCCAAATCATGTTGTAACTGTTTCCAAATTCGTACTTATTCACAGGGCTGCCAAAATGACCAAAAAAAATCCAAATCATGTCGTTACTGTTTCCAAATTACTTATTGGCTAAGACTGCATTCATTTGCTTCCCAAGAATTGGCGACTGGTTTTAAAATTTTAAAGCCTTTTTTATCAAGTACATGTTAAGTATCTGGTAAAAATTTTAATATTTGAAATCGAATCCATCATGTTATTCCTCAATCATATTCTTTTTCCTGTTAGACACGTCAATCGTTTTGTGCAAACAGTCAAACTATAGAGGTCATTCTCTGTCATAGTGACAGAATTCAGAGGGATTCCTTTGTCCGTATATCGTACTAACGGAATGCTTTGCCGAACTTCGGGGGCGCCCAATCCCCAAAAGTTTAAAGAAAGCGTTTGCTACGTCTTAAAAGCATCTATGTATTGTTGTGACACATATTGTAAATTCTTAAACACAACATTTTTTATTGAAAAATTAATGTAATGGAAAATATTACGTCAAGTCAATCAACAATGAGATGAAATATGTAACCTAATTTTACAAATCTCGCACCGAATCTATAATTTTCTTTTCAGAACTAGGATGTTCCTTTTGATTCACAGTAATGACACATATTTGTCACTTTTTATTTAGAAATTAAACGAATTGCGTTTGTCGGCAATCGAATACCAGATCCGCCAGCCACTTTTGTACAAATGTTTTGACATGTGATTCCTTTTAAAAACTTTCAAAATTTTAATGGCGTATTATGTGTAAATGTATTAAAAACGATAAAATACCACATTATGAAACAGTTCAATTAAAAAACAAATAAGTAACATTGCTATATTTAAAAAAATCAAATTTTTGTTTAAAACATTGTTTTTTGGAATAAAAACAAATTTTTTGAACATTGTTATAAACAGTGTTTAAAACAAACCAACTCTGTAGAGGGGAGAGGAGGGTAGGGGCGTCAAATCGTATTCTTGCCTAGGGCGTAATTAAGCGTCGTCCCGGCTCTGTATATATGTATAGTATATATATTATATATATATATATATATATATATATATATATATATATATATATATATATATATATATATATACATATATATATATATATATATATATATATATATATATATATATATATATATATATATATATAATACATATATATATATATAAATATATATATATATATATATATATATATATATATATATATATATATATATATATATATATATATATATATATATATATATATATATATATATATATATATTTGTAATTATTTTATATATATATATATATAATATATATATATATATATATATATATATATATATATATAATATCTATATATATATATATATATATACATATATATTTTGAATTTATGTTTAATTATTGTTTAATTGTTTGTCAGTTCAAACAAGCCTACTTAATTCAAATAAGTCTACAAACATTTAGAATGCAAATGGCGGATTTAGTCAACTCAAAACTGTGCTAAATTGATTTAGCATTGCGGAGACCATGTAGCATTCAATTGGAACGCAGTCTCAATCTTCAATTTTTGATATTTTCAGTTAAATAAATTCCCAAAATGTTTGTGACCTAGCCAAGCACACTATGCAATACCAAATCATATCTTTTTTTCAAAATTGGATGTCTCTCATAGTCTTACGTTACCCAGGATATTTTACAGTTAAAATAATAAATTTTTTATATCTCCAGATGTCACAAATATATCATTAATTAAAATAAATAATAGTGACCATGATCACTAGAACTCCTTAAGTTACATAAATAGCAGAAAATATTTTAACCCCAACTTTTACTCTTTGTTTTCAACTATAAAGATAAGAAGCTAGCCACAAAAGCATGGTAGATCAATGCAGCGTTTAGGTATTACAATTTCGTAAAAAATCCTGTCAAAGCTTTTTTAAAATCTATAAATACTATATTGTTATGTAGACTGGAGTGTGATGACGTAGAGCAGTAAAGTTCCAGATTCATATAATGTCTGTTATCTCATAAATCACAATTTTGCTTACCACGCGTAATTCATAATAGTTTCTCGTTCGTCCCTAATCTGTATTCATGTTTTCATATAGTTTCCGTTACACATATTTATTCTTAGCATGAAACAATTAACAATAGTATTTTCTTTACAACATCCTATTATTGGTTCACACTGCGTTTCCACCAGCATCGCTTCGTCATACGGCAGGAATTTGAATTTTCTGGACCTCTAATCATAACTACTCAAAAATTTTCAAACCTCAAATAGCTGTGCATATTTGTCCAGTCGTCTTAATATCTAACAACTATTATCCTACAATCAGTTTTGCAATTGTCTTCAAACGTTTTATATTTCTTATATAGGTGTTTTTATCAATTTCTCTTTCCGTTATAAATCTAGATTTTACTGTACCACGGTTGTAAGCTATTATTTCATAATACGTAATCATCATAGAATCGGTTTAACATACGTTTAATCCATTCTAGTATCGCAATATGTTGATATTTCTGCGTTGAAATGCGTTGTAAATAACTTATTTCGTGAAATTATCTTACAATTTTATGTATTACAAAATAACAACCAGTATTTGTTTTAAACGGAAAATGTACTAACATTGTTCTGTGAGTTTCACTTTCGAAAAACTTTGTAGCTCAATTTTCGATATTAAATTCCTATATAAGAGATGAATATATCACGTTTTCTCTCTCTTAGTTTATCTATTTTCCAATGGGATTCATGTTGGTATTACTTTGACGTTTGGTCACATGGAATGAGTTGGATTGAAATATAACTGAGATGTCAGGTAAATGATTGTTTTATTTGGTTCACAAAGAAAAACAAAATAATTCAATCGTGCTGTGATATTATAAGTTTCATTTTTTTTGGTGCCCATAAAATAAATAATGAAATGGACAGTTTTTAATGCAAAATAATTACGGCATTCATGGAAAATTATTGTGATATTAGTACAAGTTTTGTGTTGAACATTAGTTCAAATTATTGAATATAAATTAGTGTTATTAGAACAATTTCCTTGTTAAACATTAGTTCAAGCTATTGAGTCCATGTTCCATTTTTGTTTATCTTGTTAAATTCAGCTTAAATTGATTAGAAAAATTTAAATGTTTAGCAATTTAGTAAAATTTCTTTGTGTAATTGATCGTCCTTGAAGAAAAACATTAACTAAACCGGAACGAAGGCATAGTAAAATTATTTGTGCGTACATTTTTTTTTTAAATTTCTATTTATTAATAGATTAAGATTAATTAGATACTAGACATTATTTAACCATAAAATAAAACAACAAATAAAAGTGATAGTGTAACGGATAGCCGGACTAATAGAAAAAAAATTGGCTATAAATAAAATTACGTTAGCAAACAGAAACAAAAGAAATTAAAACAAAAATAAGTTAATAAGTTAAATTGTTTGATCTGGAATTGTGATGAAGGATAGCATTGGCTAATTGTATCGAATAAAGTATTGTCAAGTGAACGTTTTTTTTATGATTGATTGCATCGGAGGAGCATAGTACATAATTTGTTTCGATTGACGTATTGTGTGGTGTTGGTCTATATCAATTGGCACCTGTGAATATTGGAATACATGGCTTTAATTGCTGGTTCATAACGGTTATCATAAGTGGTAACTTACCTACAACCTTAATAATCTTCCATCTTAGTTTTTCTGTGAATCGCAATCAACCCGAGAACCTAGCGAATTAATTAATATCGACACAGTGTCGCAGATTGCAGTGTCTCAATCAACCTTATGCTGAAGTGATTCAACTATCGACACCACCATCGGAGATACTAAGTTTTTTTTGATGATTGACATTTTATGATTTTGTCAGTTTTTGCTATCATTTTTGATCTTGAGCGTCAAGGATAAAACATTCTACTGCCTTAATTTGAGTTCAGCAAACGCTAGAGAGTTTTATTTTTGGAAGCCAATATTATTGATTCTCTCTCTTTGGTCGGATAACGACGTCATCACCGTAGCTACCACGGGATTTACTAACATCAGTGGCATAATAATATCAATCAAGGCCGAGCCAGGAAGAAGATTGGCGGGTTCCAGACCAATACTGGGTTTTACAATTATTATACAACTAGTCATCCTATTTATGCACTGTTACGAATAATGCCTTACCTGCTGGGATATTCACCGCTGATGGAGGGCTGAACATCAAGACTTCGGGGCCAGGCGACTATAACCATGGGGTGAGTGAACTTTAATTATTTTTCTAACGTAGAGGTGTGAATGCGCGTGAATGGGTGTACAAGTGAATGAATGGGGGCTTGCTTGTCGTTGCGTGTGTGTGAGAACGGGCGGTGCGTGCAAGCGAGCCACGATCAGTCTAAATTGGAGTGGATTATAATTGAAATAATTTTGTTCCGAGGTAATATTTAGTTTTCCAAATACATTTTTGTTTTTTTTATTTTAAATTATATTACCTAAATTTACAAATTTATATTTTTCGTAATTAAAAATTAATCCCAAATAATATGAAGCCCAAACCAAAAAAAACAAATTCTTTTCATGTTTTTTATTAACCGTATTACACATTAACCAACTATAAACTACATATATTTAAATTAAATTTGTTTTGAAATGTTTAGTTAACTTACAAATAAATTTATAAATTCTTTTTTGGAGCTGTAAATAACCCTTTTTTTTTGGTAATATATGGTGATTGCGTATGGTTTTAAAAATTTTGAAAATGTTATTAATAAAAAGAAAAAAAATACAATATAGCGTGTGACGTTCTCCCGTGCTCTAAGATTTGATTCTCGGTTTACCAGCAATGGCAGTAGTTTACGAACTGTATCAGATTGATCAAATGACAGCAATACAACTTGTTGTTGATTACTACCATCTACGGTACTTGCGGTGGGTCTTTGAGCTTCCTTGTCTTGCTTCGCTGTCTGAGTGTGTGGGTGGACGTGAGCGTGTATGCAGCGTGAGTGTGTGGGCGTGCGGGAATGATTGTGGGAGTTGGACGTGCTGATCGCGGTTCTTTCGCAAAAGGGGTCGCCAGAGTCTCATTTTTTCATTCGTATTATACCCATTTCTGTACATTCACGTAATTTGCGTACATTTCTGCATTTGTGTTGAAGCAGCAGGTATTAATCTATCAAATCCACGATGACTGAGATTTAGTCGTTACGGCGTTGTTAAACTTTAGGTACGCAGCCTGCTATGCCGCTTCATTGGTTCGCCAATGGAGAAGCTCTTCATTACAGGTTATATAATATTTCGTGACGATGATGGTACTGATTGAGATTGCAAATTTTGTAAACGTCTCATATTTAATTCAATATGCTCACTCAATTCATTACGACGGAAAGTGAGAATTTCGTCTGGATCAAGTGAACTACCATCTGTAATCACTGGTGGGGAAGATGCTGGTGGATCCATTTCCACAAACAAACAAAAAAAAAAAGTTAAGTTAAACGACCGTTAAAAATTGTTTCGACCGACCGAAAACCAAAAACTACAATAGTAATACGCTTTGAATTTGAAATTTTCTCGAAACGCTAAATGGAGAGGTTTTTGAGTAGTGTGCTGAATGTATCATCTTTTCACTAAATTATGTTGATTTATGATCTGTTATAATTTTCCGGCATCGTATTGATGTTTCGCGTTAGCTTTGTAATAAATTTCTAAACAAACATAAAAAATACTTGTACTTTAACAAAGAGTTATGTTTGATATACATCGCTGCCCAAAACTAAAACCCATGTCCTTTAATAGTTTTTTGCCGAGAACTATATCAAAATCCTTAACCCAGACCGAAGTCTTGATATCTCAGAGCTGTGAGATTTCAGCCCCTCCATATTTTCTTTTTGCTTTTTTTTATTAAATTTTTTGATTTTTTTTTAATTATTTTATGACCATCATGTCAGATGACATGTAAGACATAGGTTAAACTTTTATTTAGAGGTTTTTTCGAAGCAAAAGCCATACTGGGTCTTGTCACATATATGTCACTGTTATTTCAATTGTTTTCTGATGGTGATAATACTCCCTAAAGTTAGAACAACATTTTTTTTGGATTCTTTCCGTTCACGTGGAATTCCACATATATATAAAATTGTTACGTTTAATTTAATATCTAGATCAGAAAGCAAATTTATATTTTTCGCACAATTACCCATCTATCCGATTACTTATGATGACTTTCAAAAATATTTTAGAAAAAGAAGGTTGTTTTTAAGAAAAATGAATGTTTTTTATCGTTTTATATTAAAAAATTTCCCGTTTAATTTATTACACAAAATGGAAACAAATGAGATGTGAATAAGATCTTAAAGGAAGTCTAAAATGTTCAATCACAAAAACTTACTGCAACCTCAAAATTTATTTCACTATAAAAATTTATGACGCATTTCTGTCTGTTTAACTGGTAACCTGAAAATATAATCATTTTCACTAGCTTTTTATGAATCTTGGATACTTCTACAAAAGAGTGGATGCACTCACGGATATGATTGTAAGGTATAAATAATTGTCTCAGTTTACTACTTTGGTAATTAAATCGGTCGAACCTTCTTTATAAAATGGGTATTTTGCCTTCATAAATGCACTTCATTAAAACAAAAAACGCATAAAATATATTGACGAACCAAAAATAAAGTTATAAAAAAAACCGTTATAAAAGATTAAATATTAGTTTTATAATTACCTGCATTTGTGGGATCTGCCTAGTATATCCATAAACTAATGGTTGTGTGTAATTTTCCCTTTTTCCGAAATAACTCTTAATTTTTTACATATGAAAATTAGTTTTCCCTCTTTTCCAAATTTTACTTTACCACAGTACTTATGTGTTTCCTAGATATATTATCATATGTAAATATTTTAAGTATCAACATAAGTAAATGCATGTTTTACTGGTATGAAATATATTGTTACATATTTATGTTTATTTATATTCATTCGTTTCGTTTACATTCAAACACAACCAAAAACTGAAAAGCTAAAAATTGAAAATTTTATTATTTTTCAACATAATTTTTCCAGTTGTGAAAATGGAAAATCTTGTGGTTTTAGATAAAAAAGAATGAAAAATGTAGACGACAGAAATATGTTTTTCATTATTAAAAAGTTCGGAAGGAAAACGGTAAAATTAGGATACATTATTATTATTTTAAAGTTCGTTTATTTAAATTTTCCGTTTTTGTTTGTTAAACTTATATAATTTTGGTAGTAAATGAATAGCTAGCCGGAAATATTTATAATAGCATAGAAGGTATGATATAGCTGGTTTTTGTGTTGGATAAATTAAAAAATAAATTGTCAATGTTATGCCAGGTCACTAAATTTTGTTTGCTATTTTTTACGGAAGCTGATTTAATAGAAAAAATTTTCAACATCATCATAGCGATGTAAATTGACACTGTTTCATTTTTCAACAAACATCTTTACTAATGCTTAATTTATGTATGTAGTAAACATTACTAATTAAAAACATAAACTACTCAAGCATAATCCATTTTATCACTATAACTCTTCACGTAATATGAAATAAAATTTATTTGCTTAATAATTTTAATACACTAATTAGAAACTTAAACTATGAGAAGAGGAAACGTCTATTTTCTTCTAATTACGCTTGAAAGTTGCTGTAATTTCAAAACTAAAACCAGTTGATAAGTTGACATAACATTTTATTTTAGCCTATCCTCGCAATTTGCATCATTTTTCATTTTATCAAGCAAAAAAAACATCTTTAATTTG
>CAVNZG010001620.1:80000-251869 GCA_963693315.1 Diogma glabrata
ATATTTCTCTTATATTATATTTTTTTGGCATTTCTTTGCATTTACACAGATTTTAGGAATTTATACAGGTTATTTTAACGTTTTAGCTATCTCGAGAATTTTTTCTCAGGCAATTCTGAACCTCGAGCATTGAAATTTTCCAAGTTTCAGGAAATCGTTAATCCAAGATTGAGATTTTTTCGGGAAATATCCAGATCTAATCCCAATCCTCTAATGTAAAATTTTATTTAACAATATATTTACCCTGTTCAGTGTAAATTTTTAGGTATGAATGTAATAAATAAAGAACAAAAAAATCCTACCCATCCTTTTTTCTAACACGATATATATATATATATATATATATATATATATATATATATATATATATATATATATATATATATATATATATATATATATATATATATATATATATATATATATATATATATATATATATATATATATATATATATATATATATATATATATATATATATATATATATATATATACGATATGAGATATAACAAAAACGACCGGCACTCTCACGGTCGCATTTGTTGAGGAAGATCAAAAAAGTTTTCTGTACTTGTGTGTTTTAATAATATCTTGGACAAGTTCGTGAATCAGCAAAATCCGACACGTGGTTAAGAAACTAGAGGCTTTTTTCTGAAAAAAATTGATTTTTTAAAACCGTTATAACGGCCGTTTGGATACTAATATTTCAAAAATTTTAACAAATTTAGAATCTTTGGAACCTGTTTTATAAAAAATAGACCTGTGCAGTTAGAAGTTCCTGAGTGAGCGGCTCCAACAATAAAATTTGCAAAAAATAATTTTTTTTTGAAACAACCGGCACTCTCACGGTCGCATTAATAAGGCCAGATCAAAAAAAAACTTATTTAAAAATGTGCGTTTTATTAATATCGTGGACAAGTTCGTAAATCAGCCCAATCCAACACATGGTTAAGAAACTAAAAGCTTTATACTAGAAAAAAACTCTGTTTTTTAGATCCGTTATAACGGCCGTTTGGATTCTAATATTTTTAAAAACTTCATAAATTTAGAATCTTTGAAACCTTTTCAATCAGTTTTTTTTAAGAAAAAAGACCTCTGCAGTTGGAGGTTTCTGAGTGAGCGGCTCCAACAAAAAAGCTTGTACAACACAAAATGCGTTTAAATCAACCGGCGCTCTCACGGTTGCATTTGTTGAAAAGCCTTTCTTAAAAATTTGTGTTTTATTAATATTTTGGACAAGTTCGTAAATCAGAAAAATCTGACACATGGTTAAGGAACTTTAGGCTTTATACTAGAAAAAAAGTGGTTTTTTTAATCCGTTATAACGGCCGTTTGGATACTAATATTTTTAAAGTCTTCATAAATTTAGAATTTCTGGAAACATTTCAATCCGTTTCTTTTTTTATATATTAATACGCTAACGAAAAATTTTGTGGAGCCTAAGACTTTTTTATTCGAATTTTGATTGATTTCAAATTTTCAGTGCTAACTGATATTACTGTAACTTAGGTTTTAGAGATTTTTGGGGATTTTTCGGATCATAAATAAAAAAGTTATTATATACGAAAAACTTTTTATATACATATGCATTATAAGTTTACATACGTACAAGAACGAAATTAAATTTAAAACTTAAAAATTTATTTTATTTTTTATATTTTCATTTTTATATATTCTTTGGTAGTGGGTAGTAATAAACGTATCGTATGCGTAGTATATTAGTAAAAATATTCTAATCAAATTTCAGTGTATTTACAAGTTGTATTTTATTTTTTAGTTTTCTTATGTACACTGACGTGAATGCATGTGAATAATTTTGTTCTGTTCTTCATTTTAATTTTTAGAAATGCCGATGTTCGTGAAGTTTTTCTTATGCGTGAGATTTGTTCGTTCTTTTAAATCAATGCATGAATTTTGTGAAAGACCTAAGAATGTTACTGCTGATGTGTTTGTTAAATTTTTCAGATGATTTCCATCAATTGTATGGAAATGAAATAATACATAAATTTGAATGAACTGAAATCTCTTTTTCCTAAATTACATGAATATGTGAAACGTCATATGATGCTTGGACCATGTGGTGCTCTAAATCCTGTTAGTATGAGAGATGGTAAATGTAGTAAGAATTTTCCAAAACCTTTTTCTGAAAATATTAAAGAATCTGTGAATGGTTATCCTTTGTTTCGTCGACGTGATAATGGTATGAGTGTTGATGTAAGTGGTGCATCTCCTGATAATAGATAATAGGAGGGCCCGGCGTGCTTCGCTACGCTTATAAATAAAGTTTGTACGTACACATTTTGTTGACGTAGAAGCAATGATTTCAAAAAGTGGTAATGAGAAATGCTAGCATATAATTTTTAATTTTTCTTTTTGAATATATGAATGAAAAATAATCAGAACTCTAGCTGATCAGTTCGGATACATGAAAAATTAGCCATCAAATAAGTTAGAGATCAAATAAGCTTACTTGAAAACTTATTTGATCGCTAATTTTTCATATATCCGAACTGATCAGCTAGAGTTTTGATTATTTTTCATTCATATATTTAAAAAGAAAAATTAAAAATTATATGCTAGCATTTTTCATTACCACTTTTTGAAATCATTGCTTCTACGTCAACAAAATGTCTACGCAAAAACTTTATTTATAAGCGTAGCGAAGCACGCCGGGCCCTCCTAGTAAATATAAACCTCTGCAGTTAGAGGTTTTTGACTTGTTGGCTTCAACAAAAAAGTTTGCAACAATCCCCAACTACAATTTCCAAAAACCTTATAACAGTCAAAAAATAAAAGATTTGAATAGAAGAAATTAATTTTTTTTCTTAGAAATAAACTATTTTGATATTTTGCAGTAATTGGACGACATATGATATAGAGTAGGTTTGTGTCATAAATTGTCACACACATGTTTTGTGGTAGATTTGATATTTGTTTGATGCAAAATTGGATAGATATAGTTTTGCTTGTAGGTAGCTAATTTTCTTTTAAAAATTCGATATCTGTTTGAAATTAGTTTGTTTTGTTTAAACTTATCTGATACATCAGATTCTACTGGCACACAAAACTGTCTGATCTCGAAATCTACCTATTTCTAGCGGATATACGTGCCGCTTGGACTTTTTATATGGCAAACAGAAAATTTTATGGAGAATTGATGCTAACTTCTTGGCAAATGTTTTAAGAATAATTGGGGGAATCTATCTGGTCCAGATGCCTTATTAGTTGTTATGTAGACTGGAGTATGATAATGTAGAGCGGTAGGGTTCCCGATTTATTCAATGTCTGTTTCCTCATAATTCACCATTTTGCTTACCATAAGTAGTTCCTAATAGTTTCTCATCCATCCACAATCTACGGTCATGTTTTCATATAGTTTCCGTACATAAATTTGTTCTTAGCATAAGATAGTTAACAATAATATTTCTTTTGCAATCCCTTATTATTGACTAACTCTGCGTTTCCACCCGCATAACTTTACTATACTGCTAAAATTTAAATTCTCTGGACAATAGTCATACTTGATCAACGAAATTTTCAAACCTCAAAACAGCTGCGCATATTTGTCCAATCGTCGCAATTGTTATTAAGTACTGTACATAACTGTAAAGCCTTGTTTTTACAGAATATTTGTTATCTCTTCTCTTGACTTGATCACCAGACCGCTCATGCTCCGACTAAAGCTTCAGGGTAACTGGGGGGATTTTTGGTGAGTCAAGGAGATCTTGTGGGAGCGGTTTATAAAAAAAACTTGAAGAAGGTCGAAATTAGAAAAAAAAATTACTTACTCACCATGCCATGATACTTCACCTCTCTCTTTCTCTCTCTTTAAAGTCTTTTTACCACATGATTAAAAGAATAATTGCAGCAATATATAATTTTGATTTCATTTAAATTCAGTTTTATTATTTTTCCTAATGTTTTGATGTTAGCAATAATAATGTAATAATACTTAACTTAATATTCATATATAAAACTATTCTTACCTACTTATGATTACCCGTCACCTACACTATGATATAGGACAGTACAAACATTTAATTTTTTTTTCCAGTTATATTTTTTTTTGTTTAAAAGGCCAACATTTAAATTTTCTTTTTTTTTCAGTTTTATTTTTCAATGCACAAACATTTAATTTTTTTTCAGTTATATTTCCTTATCACCATACTATCTGTAAATAATATTTTTTTCTTCAATTTCACTTTTCACGTACAAACATTTAAATAATTTTTTCTCAGTTTTATTTTTCAATGAACAAACATTTTTTCTCTCTTATTTATTATTTTTGTTATAATTTAAAAATAACAGTTGAAAACTCTTCAATCAACATCACGATGAATGAATGAATGAATAACTGATTTTCATTCCTCATATTTAACAGTTATCTATATTTCATCAGAACCGGATTTAATTCGTGTTTTAAATCCTTTAGATAATATTTTGGCAATTGAAGGCATTTTAAACGTTGTTACTAGAACTATGTTTCAAATTACAAAACCAACTGAATTATACAATAACACTTGCACAAAAATTGAAATAATAGATTCACTAAATTGCTAAAATATAATAATAGTATTTTCTATTTTTTTAAATTTAATACGATGCCATCAATTTAAAAAACTAAGTTAATTACTTGAATTACTCGACAATACCAAAATCAAAACCCAATTGAAACAAAATCTTTTTCAATCTTTCTTTCCTCAAAAATTTAATCAAGTTTTTTTTGATTTCCCGTTTTATAAAACATTTTTTTTACCTTCTCTATCGCGTTTTAATATTAAATATTAACAGATTGTTCCAAAATTAATAACATCAATAAAAATAAATATAATGTCATGTAAAACAAAACCGCGGTTTGTAACACAATAGCTAAAAAAAATTATTATCCTACAATCAGTTTTGTTTCCGATTTCCTATATGGGTATTTTTATCAAATTGTCTTTCCGTTATAGATCTGAATTTCACTGTAATACTGTTGTAAGTTGTTATTTCGTAGTGCATAAACATCATAAAATCGATTAAACTTACGTTTAACCCATTCTAATACATTGATATTTCTTACAAGTGTGTTGGAAATAATTTATTTCGTTAAATTGCAATGTTATGTATTACAAAATAACAAACAGTTTTGTTTTAACAAAAAAAGGTCCTAGCATTTATTTACATAATGTAAATTAATTTCCTTGCATCAGAACCACTTTTTTCGAATTTTTCGAAGTTAAAGGTTACTATAAAAAGAGATGAATAAACTATCTCAGTCTCTTAGTCTCGGTTGTTAATCATTATCTGATTGGATTCTTATTATGTTACTGTCAGAGAAAACAGATATAAACAAAAATGGAGATTTTATTCCGTGTAAAGTTGGTGCGCTTTAATTAATTAGAAAATGTTTTGAAAAATAGTGTGGTCTTAAAATATGTGAATAACATAAAATAAGAAATTTAAACAAACCACCTAACCACCAAACCAACAAAAAAAGATATATATGTGTTTTTGTGTCGTTATAAGTGCCACAAGTGAGAATTTAAATTATTTAAAAAAAATTATATTTGTTTGTTAATAGTGTCATCCAGACGCATCATGTTAAGCGGGTTTAGATATCAGAGAGCTGCGACGAGACCTTTGTATGACCTACACGATCAGATTAATCGAGTTTTTTTATCGTTTTACCTCCGGTAATAAATATCGTATTGAAACAAACGCTATGTTCAAAGGAAAATTTTGGTTATTAACATCTGGCGATCGTTGGATGATTATTCGAGATACGGGGTACTAACCTGTTTTTTTTTTCTTTAACTGTTTAATCCGTTTCATAATTTGTGATGACGGTAATCGTGATATATGATATACGTGAACATTTATGTGTATGAGCATGCATAGTTGATTATTAGGCTTCGTAATTACCTACTAGTGTCGTAGAATTAGTGAAATATTTTTTTTTATGATTCGTGTGAAATCTTAGAGACTAAGAAGTAAAGTTTTGCTTTCGTATGATTAGCATGATTAGCCAATTTACAAACTGCTTATCAGTACTCCAGGTAAATTAAATAAATAAATTTTAGTATGTTTTTGTGAGTACCGAACAGTAATTTATTAAATATTCAAAGTTAATAGCATGCTTAAATTATGGCCTAGTTTTTTTTGTGTAATTATCTACTAGTGTATTAGAACTGTTAATTATATTTTTTATGTGAACTATTAAAGAGGCTAAGAACCTTATTCTTGCTTTCGTTATGATTTAAAATAAGTTTTAGTATGTTTAGTATTAGTGAGTAAAAGAACAGTAATTACTAGCTTGCTTAGATTATAGTCTGGTTTTTTTTTGTTGTGTAATTATCTAATAGTGAATTAGAACTGTTAATTATATTTTTCTTTGTGAAATATTAAAGAGGCTAAGAACCATATTCCTGCTTTCATTGTGATTAGCCAAGCTACAAACTGTCCATTAGTATTTCATGTAAAACGAATAAATAAATTATAGCAAGTTTATTGTATGACTGAAAAAAAAGTAATTTATTATGAGTCTGTATAGATTATTAATTACTTACGAGTGATGTAAGCCCTGTTATATATGTACCTGTGCAAAATAATAAAGAGTCAAGGAAACATAGTTTGGTGGTGTAAATTTACTTGCGAAGGTTCGCTGTGTCCAGGAGTTTAGTGTACAACGAGAAAGGCTCATTACATAGTCATTCATCAAATTATCATCCCATTATCCAAATTACCATTCTGGATTCATATTATAGCTATACTATTTTTGGACAACCATTGCCTTAGTTATTGCGACGCCCTATTGCTACCGAAATTCAACACATCAGTTAGATACAATTTTGGTGTTACTGCAACGGAACTTTGAAGTCAACTTTGTGCTATTATTACCTTATTTCAAATATATTTCAACGCAACATTTAATTGAAATTTTTGGCTGTTACTACTGTGTTTTAAATATATTTCAACGCAACATTTAATTGAAATTTTTGCTGTTACTAACGTATTTCAAAGATATTTCAACGCAATATTTAATTGAAATTTTTGCTGTTACTAACGTATTTCAACCATACTGCAACGCAGCTTTGATGTCAACTTTTTGCTATTATTACCTTATTTCAAATACATTTCAACGCAACCTTTGTATAAATTTTTTTGTGCTATTTCAACGCAACAGTTATATAAAATTTTTGGCGACTGCTACCGTATTACAACCGAATTTCAACCCAAAATTTTTTATAAATTTCTGGCTGTTACTACATATTTCAAATCAACATTTACATCAAAGTTTTACTATTGCTGCCGTAAATTGTGCGTATTGAAACGTATCATCTATATCAAATTTTTGCTGTGGCTATCGTACATTTTACATATTTCAACCGATATTCAATTTTGGTGCGATTGCTACTAAGGTTCAACCCAACATTGATATTCAATCTTCTTGATACTTTACCTGTTGGATTGTTCATCACTGATGGAGGGCTAAGGCCGTAATACTTGGAATTCGGGAGGATTTAAACATGGGGTGAGCGAACTTGATTATTTTATTTACTTTTTTATAGAGGTGTGAATGTGTGTGAAAGGGTGTGCAAGTGATTGAATTGGGGCTTGCCTGTCGTTGCGTGTGTGTGTGTGAGCTGGCGATGCGCGTAGCAAGATGCATGTAGTCTGAATTGGAAATGATTTTAATCAAAATATTTTTTTTGACTCGAGGTAACGTCTCGTAAATAACCAAATACCTTTTCGTTTATTATAGCGCCTAAATTTATGAATTTATATTTTTAAGTAAACCAAGAATCATTCTCAATTAACCTGTATTACAAAAAAAAGCGGAAAACCAAATTCTTGTCAGGTTTTAGGTTTATTAATTATATAATACATTAACCAACAGTAAACTACAGGTATTGAAACAAACTGGTTTGGACATGTTTGCTTAACTTACAAGTAAACTTATAACTTTTTTGAGTTGTAAATATTTTTTTTGGGAATTACTTATAGTTTTATAAATTTTAAAAAAAAATGTTATTAATAAAGAAAAAGGGAAATAATCAATGAAGACTTTCAATATAGCGTGCGACGTTCTCCAGTGCTCTAGGATCTGATTCACTGTGTACCAGCGATGGCGGTGGTGCACGAGCTGTATCATATGGGTCAGATGACAGCCATACAACGAAATAGTGATAACTATCACTTGCGATACTTGCGGTGGGTCTTAAAGCTTAAGTGTCTTGCTTCGCCGTCTGAATGTGTTGGTGATTGTTAGGATGCATGAAGCGTGAGTGTGTGGGCGACTGGGAATGATTGTGTGGGTTCGACGCGCTTATCGTAGGTCTTTCGCAAACGGGGTCGCCAGAGTCTCCATTTTCCACCTGCATTTTTTTTCCATTTCTGTAACTTTTCGTAAATTGCGTACATTTCTGCATTTGTGTTGAAGCAGCAGGTATTACTCCATCAAATCCACGAGGACTGAGCTTTAGTCGTTAAGGCGTAAAATTACTCAAGGTACGCATCCTGCTATGCCATTCTCATTGGTTCGCCAATGAGAAAGCTCTTCATTACATAGTATTAATTTGTAAAAGCATTTTCCGGATTATATTTCTACGAGAAATGATCCGCATCCGCCCCATTTTGTTAGAAACTACAGGAAGTTGTTTAGATAGAAAATAAGGTTCTGTTAATGACTTTATAAAAATTGCATGAACCACCTGGGTGCTCAGCAAATGTAGTAGCTCTTTTCGTAATAAATAGATTTTCTCTACATTTATTAGTTTTCTACTTCTACCACTATGTTAGTATACTAACAGATTGAAAAAACTTTTTAACTTTTTCGTTTAGAAAATAATAATTTATTTTAAATAACTTTATTTTAAAAAATTTTTGTTTAAAAATTGTGTATTTCCCGTCATGTGAAGTATTGTTTGTTGATGTTAATCTTTATTTGTTAGACATATGTTTCGATAAATTGATTATCATCTTCAGTACCGCGTCTTTATGTGCATATAAATATAATTACTTAAACTTACTTACAAATTAAAAATTAAAAACCATGATTATAAACAGGTTTGGAAAGTACTTCACATGACGGGAAATACACAATTTTTAAACAAAAATTTTTTAAAATAAAGTTATTTAAAATAAATTATTATTTTCTAAAAGAAAAAGTTAAAAAGTTTTTTCAATCTGTTAGTATACTAACATAGTGGTAGTTATTATTGTGAAGTGGGTGATTTCTCACACAAAAAAATTTTGAAGTATAACTTAACAATTAGTTATTCCAACAATATGAATTTCTACTTCTATTTCTTTCTCTTCGGTATAATCTAAGGAGTTCATCAGTTTTGTTTTGGTTATATTTTTGAAAAGCATTTTTTCAAAATTTCATTGCTTCTTCACATTCACTCGAAATCCATGGCTTTTGAAGGCTGATCTATGCATAGATTAGTTTTCGAAACCATATATTGGAATAAACCTGCGCATACCCATGTGTATTATTTCTGAGAAATTAGAAGCAGAAATCTTTGAATTAAAGATATATCTCCTGCCAATTTACAACTTTAAAATCCAAAATAAGTCTACGATTTGCTTTAAACTGTTTAGAAACTTGTAACTTTAAATGTGTAGGAATAAAATATTGGTCTTATCTACCTAAAGGTTTTAATACTTTAAATTGTACCATCAAAAAATTAATTACGCATGGAGGGATCAGTTTTTATTAATTTGTTAATTTTTTTCTATTTTTTGATCCACGGGTGTGACAACCCCGCGTACTCCAGTCCCTGCTATTCACATATGAGTTGACGTGAGATATCACATACCACTGGCAATAGCAGTGAGGTATCACTAGCCAAGGTGATATCTTAGGGGTGCTGGCGGATGAACTGTATTCAGTCAACGGTAGCACTCTCAATCTTAGCTAATGAATATTCCTTGATGCTGGAACGCTGTAGCTTGCTCGAAGAAACGATCCTCCATATAACTATATATCTGAGCTTTAATCATTGAAAAATATACTGCGTTCCATAATCAAGGATTATGCCATGAGCTGGACTATTGGCAAACCAATTTTAGTTTTGTTCCTGCAAATTTTTAAAACAAATTTGCGTTTTACCTCTTATCTTATTTTTATTTTCCCTATCCTATCACGAAATATTGGCCTATGTCATATTTTATATGTGATAGGATTTATGGTTTAGTTATCCATTATTTAACAAAAAAATATTAAAAAAAAACAAAAAAAAACAGATTTGCGTCCTTTAACATCCTTAGAACGCAAGTTGTTGTGGGACCTTAGTCTTAAAAGGTTTTTATGTGTTGTTGTGACACATATTGTAATGCCTACTACACATCACATTTTATTTAAAAAAAAAAAAAAAATTATCAAAACAAATAAAGCAATTCACTACTTTGTATAAATACAGTATAAATTTTGGTTGGGTGGTTTATTTTGGTCTATATTTAAAAAAATTCTACTTGAAGCCGTATTTTTCATTTATCAAAGGCTATCTATAAACTAAAAATAAACCAAATTAAAAAGGGTCGAGTCAAAATGTCGCAAAATTTTGCTGAACTTGACTGAAATTGCTTTTTAAAAAGTTCATTTAATAATAAAATATTTGATATTTAACATAAAAACAAATCTGAATCTAAAAATCGCCATTTTTATATTTTTTCTTCAGAACAAAAAAAACTGATTCCCGACAGTCATATGCACAACGAATTTTATCTCTAAAACAAAAAATATGGCTAGTCCTAAACTTTCACAAGTGGTTAGATATAAAATAAGCTTCAATTTAGTTTAAAAAAAAAAAAAGGCTATGCCATCTTTTTTTCAATTACACCATTTTTTTCTTATGTTACACCGTTAAAAATTATTTCAAAAAATTAACAGTGTACATTTTTAAAAACTTTGTTCTAATACCTATTCAACGACATATCATTTATGAAAATCGATTGAGTAATTTTTCTACAATCGCTCGTCAAAATGCACTCACATCACAAAATAACAAAAATTGAGGGGCACCCTGTGAAGACCCCTGGTCGAAAAAAAAAATTCTAAGAGAACTTGTATTTTTTATTTATCAAAGACTATCTATAAACAAAAAACAATCAAAATTAAAACGGGTCAAGTCAAAACGTTATTGAATCTTCGTGAAATTGCTCATATGCATGTGCATTCTTGAAAAAGCTGGAGATAAGTGAAAAAAACTCGGCCTTCTCAAAAGATGCAAAAAATATTTCACTCCGTATCAATAAATCCACCTTTATAAGTCCTATTTGTCACTGTATGGAGTATTGCTGTCAAATTTAGATTACTATTACCATTAATCATCAATCAATTTTTCGGTTGATATTTTTTTATTTTTCTAAAATAATTTAATCTGCATTATCGGCTTTCGGCTTGCAACTTTCGGCTAACTCTAACAGTTTTGGCTGAGATCGTAAAAATGAAATTTGCGGTACCGATTTATTGGCTGGAAAGTTTCAGGTAACTATAACAGTATTTTAATGTTATGAAAGTCCAAAACTCTACTCCAGTCTTCAATTCTAGAGTTTGGAGAAATTTATAGAGACTAGGGTTTCAACTAATTGGTATCTACGTAACCACATCAAAGCATTTTAAAATAACAATAAACAACAACAAAAAATAAATTTAAATTAATCAAAACAATTCCAAAATCTAAATTAAAAATAAAAATTTACTAAGAAAAATAGCACAAAAGCACAAGCAAAATAATTTCTCTACGGATACCATTAATCTTAATCATAATTTTAAAATAAAAGACATTCTTCTTAGAAAAATTTATCAAACATATTACATTTATTTTTCGTGTATTCTTTCTTCTTTTTAATTTTGAAAAACTTAAATACAATAAAAAATTTCCCACTTATATTTCAAAGAAAAATTTATCATTTTATTCACATTTTCCTTTATTTATGGTTTGAAAAGAAATAGATTTTCCAAGAATAGTTAGTAAAATATCGAGAAATGAAAATTGAAATTCTTTAAGAAAATTTTATGATTATGATAAGAAAAGAAAATCTTTTTGTTTAGGAATGAAATATAATATTTATAGCAGTTATCGTTGGAAAACCTATAAATGTTAAAAGCTCTAAATATTTATTGATTTTATAAATTCTATATTTAAATAAAAAGAAATGAATGCACTCACACACTTATTTATTAAAGAGAACTTCACTTTATTTTTAAAATTCTATTATATCATCATAAACCAATTTATTAAAGCCAAGAATAAACAGTATAAAAAAAATACATAATTCGATAAAAATTCAAACAAACATGATAAAATGTTATCAAAGCTAAAAAAAAAATTTTTATCTAATAAAAACGAGCCCACACAATTTCGCTCGTCTTAAGATATCCTGACAAACTTTTTCATATCAAAAGCTACATGTTTTTCCTTTCGAAAAAATCAAAGTAAACTTTTCCAATTTTGTTTGGATTTTTACTATATTTTCGTCTAAGCATGAGTTATCTATCAACAAATTTGTGTTTCGAAATTCGTTTTTTTTTTCTTTGCGTTTATTGTTTTATTCGGATAAACAAAATGAAGACAAGTATATACAGATTGTTAACATATTTTTTATATGAAAACTCATAGATATACTTATAAAGGATTAATGTTTAAACGTGGGCATATTACAAGCTTATGCACATATATCCTTATTTCATCGCAGGATAGGTTAAACAGCTGCGTACATTAAAATGGTCGTGTGATTAAATACTTAATGCAATGCAATCGTCTGTAATTCAAATTTAAATGTTTCCTTTTTTAAAACGATAAAGATTAGTTAAGTAGTAGTTCATTTGATATTATAACAATCAACAAAAAATTTCAGTTTTTATTTACACCCGTGAACTTTTTTAAAATTTTTTCTTTTGTAATGTTCGTAGATAAAAGGGGAGGGGACAAAATAATATGAAAATAAGGCGAAAACTGTGTTTTTGAAAACTACAATGATTTGCCCTACAAACAAAATCACCTTTCATATGATACATTTCACATTTAGTAAAGCATAATTAATTTGATGTAAAAACACATGTGAATTTTTCATATACTAAACTTTAAAAAATCGTATAAAAAAATCCATATGGAATCTCTCACTTTTTATTTTTTAGTTTCATAGCTGCACTAAAATTTGTGAAAAACAAAAAAAAAATATTGCGACGCTGATGCATAGGCTGACTTCACCACAGCTCTGGAAATATAGTGTTCTGAATATATAATGAGCTAATATCCATCAAATACTTTAATTAAAAGTTAACCAATATTATAAATTTCGCGTAGTTCTAATTATAGAAATATTAAAGAAAGCAATAGTATCCCATCAAACATAAATTCTGTTGTACGAGAAAAAGCAAAAAAAAATTTTAACCAGTAGTGGCAAACAGAAGGTTGGGATGCAGAACTGTTGTGAACCGTTACAAATGGATATGTATCAAGTTTCATCTAATTCAATTATCAGGTACAGATGTAATTGAGCTTTCAAAAAAACAGGTATATGGCACAGCCCGCACTACTTTGTTCACTTACGCTCAAAAACTAGTCAGTTCCTTGACATACATAGTTGCATCTTTTTCCAAAGTGTCATCAAAATTTATTCACGAACGAATGCTGTGTGCTCCCGAAAAACATTAAAAAAATTGTGACACAGTAAACAGGTGTTCGGGAGGCCCCCCACCACTTACTTCAATATTGTCAAAAACTAATCAGTTCTTTGTCATTCAAGTCTCCATCTTTTTTCTAATTGTCATTTAAATAAATTAATGAATGTTTTTAAGTTACTATAAGGAAGATTAAATTATTATTAATAAAACAAAATTAAAAATAAACAGTAAAAAGTGGGCTACGCAGATGATATTGTGCTTCTCGGACGTAGAACGAGCGATATTAAAGATAGTCTCTCTCAGCTTGAAAGAAATGCTAAACGACTTGGATTATGCATCAACACCGGCAAAACTAAAGTGTTAACAACATCTAAGAACATACCTCCCGGAAATCTGGATACTGGCGACTACGAAGTGGAACGCGTGGAAAACTTCAAATACCTCGGGTCTGTAATAACATCGTCAAATGACATGCAGGCAGATATCAAAGCCCGTGTCTCTGCCGCATACAGAGTTTTCTACGCATACTCAAAACTTCTGCGATCAAAACATCTTTCGCGGTCGTGTAAACTCACACTTTACAAAGCATTAATTCGACCTGTGCTCACATTTGGAAGTGAAAGCTGGACACTGACTTCCTCCGATTGTAGAATTTTATCAACATTCGAGAGGAACGTCATACGAACAATTTATGGTCCATGTAAAGTTGCTGAAAATCAGTATAGAATCCGAATGAATGACGAAATCAGACAGCTTCTTGGAGGCTGCGATGTGATCGGATTCATTAAATCTAACCGGATCAGATGGTTTGGTCATGTAGAAAGGGCTCCATTAGATAGAATGATAAAAAAAACGTCCCAACAACAACCAGCTGGTGTTCGTCGAAGAAGAAGACCTAGACAACGCTGGCGTGATGACATCACCCAAGACCTTCGTGATATAGGATGTCGAAACTGGGGTCAACTGGTCATGGAACGAGATGATTGGAAGCTTATTGCACAGACGGCAAAATCCCTTCATGGGATGTAAACGCCAGAGAGAGAGAGAGAGTAGAAAGTGTAATAATTTTACTTTTTATATTTGTGTTGCAGAAATTTATGACACTCGTTGCTTCACAATTATTAATTTAATTAAATCTTCTAGAGTTTATATACTTTTTAAATTAATATTTTTATTTTCAATATTTCACAATTCTATAATTTAATATTTTAAGTTTTTATAAGAATAAACTTTAAACGATTATGAAAAAAATAAGTAAATTATTTTTTGTATTTGGAAATGCAAATCAGAGCGCTTGGATTAATATATTAATGCATTTATTAAAATATGCGACTGTTCACAAGCGTTGTTGATTAGAAAAGAGCAAAAAGTAATCGTTCGATTATTTTATACCGATCATGTTCAAAGTATTTGATATACTGGTTTATGTGCGTGTGTGTGTTTATGATTTATAATTAGATTTTTGGTTAGGGTTGCTAACCATATCGAAATCACTACAGTACCCCCTCTTCAGTTTGAAGGTTCGGACGGTATAAATGCAGGTTTCAAACGGTCAATGGAAATTGATTGGTGTTTGCCTCTTATTTCTATCACAAAAAATTTCTTAAATCGTTTGACGACCTTAAATGGTCCTTCGTACGGTGGACTTAAAGTGGGTTTGACTTTGTCCACTCTAATGAAGACATATTTACATGTATCGAGACAGCCCGGGACATATGTATTTGAAAATTTTACCTTACGAGTGTCGGTTGCTGTGAGATTGTTTGTACGATTTCGTAATTTTTCCAAAATAGTGGCGTACGATGGTGGTTCGTTGCCCTCACCTGTGATCAAAACTTCAGACGGAATTATTAATGTCTGCCCATAGACCAGCTCGGCTGGCGAGCAATCTAGGTCTTCCTTAGCTGTTGATCGCAGATCAAGTAAAACAAGAGGTAAGTCGTCACTCCAATTTATTGCGTTTTGTTTAGCCATCAACGATGATTTTAATTGACGGTGCAAGCGCTCCACCATACCATTTGCTTGAGGATGGTATGAGGTAGTATGGATGTGATTTTATCCGATAAGTTTTGTCAATTCCTTGAAAACATGACTTTCGAATTGTACTCCACGATCGGTAGTTATCGTTTGTGGTACTCCAAAACGAGAAACGAATTCGTTTAAGAAGGTTTTTACGATAGTAGTTGCTAAAATATCTTTTACTGGTAAAACGATCGACAACGGTAATGACGTACGAAAATCTATTAGAGATCGGCAAAGGACCCACTATGTCCATGTGTATGTGCTCAAGCCTACACTGGTGTATTGGAAACTTACCATGTTCCGATTTTGTGTGTCTGCAAACTTTAGACAACTGGCATGGAACACATTGTTTCGTCTTTATGGTACCAACACATAGAGGGTCGTGACTGCGAACGAGATCGACTTCTTCTTGGTTGACTGTTATGTCGTCGAGCAAGTGATCTGCCACTGATTTATTTTCTTAAGGAAGAAATTTGATCATTTTCCTGATGGTTGTTTGATGTTCCGACAGCTGAGATGCTACTTGTTTGAGAAGCTTCCCCTAATTGGTCAGCAAGTGGAAGAACGACAGACATTTCCTTATCTGCTTGTGCTATAGCACCTTAGCCAACAACCTGTGGGAGTCTACGAATCCATAATTTTCTAATTAATTCATCACTTATCGTTTGTGGCTCGCCAACAAGATTAGACATATATCGGAAAAAATCAGATGGTTTTCTATCACCTATCTGCTCGTTGGACATTAACTGTTCGATTCTCCGTTCCACACTAAGAGAGTGTCTTGTAATTAAAAGATCTTTTAAGCTGTCATAAAGATTTTCGTTAGGAGGCTTTTTTATAAAATCGAGTATAGTGTCGATGATATCAGCTGGAAGAGCTGCGATGACATAGTGATATTTTGATTTGTCCGATGCTATTTTCGAAATTGTGAATTGGGACTCGGCCTGGATAAACCATGTTATCGGTGAAGTTTTCCAGAATTGTGGCAATCTTATGGAAACTCCATGACTCTCTAGAACTTGATCCTTTTCGTCCGTCATTATTTCGAAAGACAAAAAAAAAAAAAAATTTTGAAGAGAAGAAAAATTTTGGTTTTCGTGTGCAATGTGTACTATAAATGTGTGTAAATTTGTTTCACTTTGAACATAAATAGATAAAAATAATCTTACGGTTTTACGAAATCTTCCTATTATAACCAAATCTTCCTCTTATCTTGGTAGATGAGTATTTAGTACGGTTCACAATAGTTCTGCATCGCAACTTCCGGTTAAAATAAAATTTTTTGAAATTTTTTCAGTGTCTTTATGCACACTACACTCAGAGAATTCTGTTATTAAAAACTATCAAAATAGCCATTAGATTAATAATTTGGTGATTATTATACAGCTAATCACAACTTGTGATTATTTTCACTAATTTCGTAATAACAGGCATTATTAAACTAATATTATTTGTTCGTAATATTTATCATATACATATCGTAATATTTACTAACAAAAAAAATTAAATTTTAAATCTAAAAACGATAGCTTTTATATTTATAAAAATTCTTATTGAAATAATAACATAATGGATTACATTTATATTAGGTATCCCTTGGATAAATGACATATATTATTATAATAATAAAATTGTTTTTAAAATAATATTAGGTTATCAGATTAATAATACAATCTAATTAGATTAATAATAGGTTCTTATTAAATCAATAATAAGATGTTATTAAATTAATAATGAAACTTATTAAATTAATAATGGAACTTATATTTTACACTTTCTAAATAAAAGAGAGCATAAATTTTTTATTAACGATTTTGTTTATTTGAATTATTTTCATTTAATCTTAAAGTATTTATATTTCACAGTTTTAATTCTAAAATAATTCATAATTTTGCTTTAAAGTATTTTTAAATTTATATGTGATAAAAATTAAAAGAACAAAAGGAGACTATGTGCGTATATAAAATAAAAAATATAGTAATATTTATTATATTTTACTATATTTTTTATTAATTAAAAAATAAATTTACATAGCTAAACTAATAATATATATTATTGATTTGAATTTAACAAATCAATCAACAAATTGACCGAATAATATGCTCTTTCTTTATCGCCTTTCAATGTATAAAAATACTTTTTGATAAAATTCCAAAATTGGTTGCCGGTTGCGGATATTTTAAGTTGAATAAATATTAGTATATTTTCCTACAAGAGATGAAAACATTGTTTTTTGAGTAAACATATGTTCACGAGACGCGCTAGCGTCCAGTGAGACATATTTACGAACGAAAAACGTTTTTATCTCGCGTAGGAAATGCAATTTTTTCTATGATAGTATATATATAATCGATATTTACTATAAATTATAAAGTTATAAATCGACAACAAAACATTCAAAAATCATATTCTTTTTTTTCATGGCTACGTTGCTTAAAATACTTTATAAAATTATATGAAAAACCATAGCAACTATAATTTGTTATTCTTTTTCACTAGTGAATTGACTTTTCGCATAGATAAGAATCTACTATTCCATGTTGTATAAACTTCATACCGTACATTATCAAAGCATACTAGTTGGCTTTATTATAGACCCACTAATTAACAAAAGAGGCTGAATTGGTAATTTTTTATCGAAATACTTTTGTAACATCTCTTCATCATTTTGAACAGTTTCGTCTATAATGGCAAAACTGTTTTAAGAATATCGAACAGTGTATTTCTTATAAATTTTATGCTATAAAGTTTTGTTGGTTTGACGGAGTATCCTGTGCAGTAAATACATTGCTGATAGCAGAATATCATCTAAATAATATAAAACAGAAAAATATTATATTATTACAGAATCTAACATTGAATAGGTTTAATTGTTTTCACTCAAAAAAATTACAAATGACATGTCCAAAAACAACGTTTTAGCTTAGCCTTAGCCGGGTATTCAAATACATCAGAAACAGAAACAGAATTTCATACAAATTTGACAGCAAAAAATTCTGTTGCTGTAAAATTTGAATGGAATTCTGCTTCTGTTGTATGTGATTTTCAAGTTTTTGGAGCCAAAAAACAAATTTAAAAACTTACTTTCTGTCATATTCTCTGTATTGCGAAGTTCTTCAACCATCTCTCTTAACTTTTCATCCTTAATTTGTTCTTCAAAAATGGGCTGAGTTTTCTGAATAAATGGTTGGTAATTTACAACCAAAATCGCTGGCTTTCGGAAACATTGCTTTAAAATAAATGTCTATCTGAAAATTTTAAAAGGAATATTATTATAATTAATTATAATTATTATATACATATTGTTACGTTTTTTTCCACCTTACTTCGAATTGGCCTTACTCACAATTCGTTAAACGCGATTCCCAATCTCTTCTGAGTTCGATCACTGATTAGTAAGCACAAACACCAGGTTTTATCAAGTATTCAACAACTTAATTGTTCCACAACAACCAGGAAAACAATACAGCAAACAATATTCCTAACTAGAATATTCTCTCAACAGCTTCAGAAACTCCAACGGTTTATTGTAGAAATTTCCAGTACACCACGTTCAAAATAATACACAAAATATTTCTACTCAATAACACTTATAACTTTATTACACTTATAACTTTACACAAAAACTAATTTAAAGATCACTTTTATAATTTTAACTTCACTATCGCAGGTTTAAAATAAAACTAATTCTACATTTAATTTTGCTTTACTGTCGCAGGTCTAAAATAAAACTAATTAAAAACTACAAAAGGTATTTTTCTTATATGCCTTCTGCAATACTTCTAGATAATTCGACATCACTTTCCAGAAACCTTGAGAAAACGTTAGAATACTCGATTATTTTACGTTATGTTGATTTGATTCATAAAATCGTTTATGTTGACCCTATTTCTAAGAAGAGACAACAACAACAATATTCATTTCATTAACTTGTTTGTTGATTTTATTTTCCTGGAAGTGACCGTAATCGTTTAGATCTTTCTGTAATCGTCTAGATTTTTCTGCACTCGTAACAATATATTATTATAATTATAATTAAAATGTTATTGAAATATACTAATATTGAATTATTAATTACCAGTTTATAGCCAAGCGGCAATTTAAATTGCTTCCATTTGGTTAAAATATCCGAAGTTGATTTTAATTTTGAAATGTCGCTGAGTCTCAGTTGTTTAGTCCTGTCCCATGCAGACTCAATTTTAGCCTAACTACTCTGTTCATCGAACAAAATTTCTACATGTTCTGTCTGATGAATCTGCTTCAGGAACTGAAAAACCAATTTTTTTACCACACCATAGACAGTACAAAAATTTACAAAGTTTCACATACCAAACGTTATCGTTTAATAAAATAATCTTCCTTTTTTAATTTTCTTAACACTTTTAACTTTTCACAAAACTTTTAAATATTTTTTAAAGTTGTTTATTCAGCGTCTGGATATAAACTGTGTTTCTTACCAATATTTTATTAATCGTTATTCAAAATAATAACCTAAAGTAAGATTAATGTATACTATTATTAATTTAATAACCTACGTTTTGAAAATAAAAACGTCGATGATTAATCTAATAAAATGGTTATTAAAATTAACTACAAAAATAATAATTTGTTTTTATTTTAATAGCTCTACGTTAATCACATAATTTTTTATTTGATTGTCTGAATTCATCATTTTAATAAGAATTGGTTATTAGTTTAATCAACCGTTGTGATTTTTTTAATAATATTGACCGTATTTTTATTTTGATAAACATTTTTATTAAAATAATAACAAAAAGTATTAGTCGAACGAATGTGGCAATTACTTTAATAAAAATCGTTATTAGATTGATAAAATAACTTATTACACATTTTTAAAACGGGCGGTTATTAAATTTACTAATAAAATTCTCTGAGTGTACAGCCTACAATAATGAAGTGATTATGATGAAACTTATGGAAAAGGTTGCAATTAGTGTGAGAAGATAGTTATCATCTTTTGGGACACATTGATCAAAGTGGCGGGGGGTCTACCATACAAATGCTGACTTTTCACACTTTGTTTTTAAATTTTGTTGGGAGCATACAGACTTCATTCATTAATTTATTTTAATGACACTCTGAAAAAAGATAGAGACTTAAATAACAAAGAAGTGCTTAGTCTTAGAACAATATTGAAATAAGTGGTGGGGGGCCTCCCGAACACCTGTTTACTGTGTCACCATTATTTCAATGCTTGTTGGGAGCACACAGCATTCGTTCGTGAACGAATTTTGATGACACTTTGGAAAAAGATGCATTTATGGCAAGGAACTGAGTAGTTTTTGAGCGATAGTAAACAAAGTGGTGGGGGGTGTCCCATATTATAATTATGTTGCAGACTTGAAATTATTCTTAGTAAAAAATTTTTTTTCCGAATTTTGAGTTTTAATTTTTTTGAGAAAACCTGAAAAACTTGTTGCAACCTGCACCAAAATTCGTGATTTTTATTTTAAAGGAAAGGAAATTCAATTAGTTGTAGGTTCCAAGAAATTAAAAAATTTACAGTCATTGTTTGTTCAAAATATATGGCGTTGAATATAAAAAAATTCGAAAAAAACATAAATTTTTAATTTTTTTTTGTCAAATTTTCGCTTATAACTTCCAGAATCATTGATGGATTTTTCAAAAAAAAGCTCAAAATGTTTGTTAGCACTGCATCTTTACTATGCATTTGTTTCATTAATAATAATAATTAATAATAATTTGTTTGTTTTGTAAAACATGCGATCCAAAAGCCTGAATAACCTTTTTGTTCACCGAAAAAATTGGTTTTTCGCTAATATCTCAAAAACAAGAGCTAAACTAAAAAAATGGATATGATATTCGTATTTAGTAGGTCAAAATCTATAGGAAAAGTTGGGTTTTATTTAGGGGGATTTGTCTTGTTAACTAGTGATTGGAAAGAAAAGTGTGCAATAGTAGATCCACGAATGCAAAATATTTCGATTAACTTCCAGTTTGCCTGCTAAAGTTTTCATCACCATATTGAAAAATGTAAATCACAGATAGCATAGGAAAACGAAACTTGAATTTATTATTTTATATTACTTCGGTCTGAAAGACATTACATTATTACATTCATGAGCCAAAAGTGAAATTCTTACCCCCTCTTTTTTGGCATTTCTCGACGTCCCACAGTGGGATTTGTTCATATAATGTTTGGCAAAAAATATAAGGAGTGCTCGTAGAATGTTGAAATTTTGCTCTGAGCCTTTGGCTAGCTCAATTAAGAAAAATATAAAGTTTCATCAAAATTAGCCACGCCCACTACCCACCGCCCATAGAACCCAAAATTTATTTTTATGCCCAAAGTTTTTGAAATTTGGCACAGAGCCTTTTATTACCTCAATTAAGAATAAAATAAAGTTTCATAAAAATTGGGCACGCCCACTACCCACCGCCCATAGAACCCAAAATTTTATGATTTTATGATTTTATAAATTTTATGATTTTATAAAAGATTATTAATTATTTAAACTTTTTTTTTTTTTAATTGATAGTATGGAGTCTTACCTTTCATTTTATTATAGCGGGAACACCTAGCACGACCGAGCAACCTTTTTTTTCTTCCAAGGAAGTTTGCAATCACGGCATATTATAGAACAAATTTTATTCTATCATATCTTTTAAACCATATGAGCGATCTTTATAATTTTTAAATACGCAGAAAAGGCTATATTTGAAAATAATCACTATTTAAATTAGAGCAATAAAGTTATCTTACGTACAAACACTACAGAAGTGCGTAAACAATTTTCAATATTTTGGATCAAAATTTACATGTGACTTTACTTCATTATTTCAAAGACAAATAAACTTTTTTTTGGGATACAATTTATGGATTCTTCATACTGAATCTATTTTCTACAAAACTGCATCATTACATTTTTAAATTTTATGTGTCGAAAAAATTACTTATAGCACAAAAAATCCCACTGTGCGTCCTACTGATTCTAAATAAGCAAAAAAAATGTATGTCTGCTTGCCCGCTGGCCGCCGGAGGGAATTCAAACTTTTTTTTTCTAAAAATAGGTATACTCAAAGGACGAATCCGAAAGGACGCTGTGTTCGATAACTGTACGGGAAGTGTGTCAAAAAAATCATTATGTGTGTCAGAATAGCAAATTTTCATATTTTTGGCTTAAAAAACGTTCATTTTAAGTGATTACGAGTAGGAACATTGAATTTGGAGGAATCTTGATGGTAGGAATTTGTATGTGAGATCAAAAAATAGATTATTGCATTAGAAGATTGTAAAAAAAATGTTGTCAAGTGTGTCAAAGAAAGATTTTTATTTATTTTTTTACCCAATTTTATGGAAAAAAATAAAATTAATTATTTATATGACATGAAATTTTATTATTATTATTGAGAATTATGGCATTATAATTTTTTCAAAAAAATGTTGTCAAGTGTGCCAAAAGAAAGATTTTTATTTATTTTTTTACCCAATTTTTCGGAAAAACATAAAACTAATTATTTTTATGACATGCAATTTTATTATTATTATTATAGAGAATTATGGCATTATAGGTTTGTCAAAAAAATAATGTCAAGTGTGTCAAAAAATGATTTCATTTATTTTTTTAGCCAATTTTTTGGAAAAAAAAAGTATCTGTTTATATGACGTAAATGTAATTGCAAATGAAATTGGACATAGAAAATTTTGAATTTGTTATAGTTTTTAAAAAATTTTGAAAAAAGTTTGTATTTCTGATTTTGTAATAATTTTTGCAATATTTTTAGAATTCTGGAAAAAATTTGAATTTTTAAGAATTTTTGGAATATTATCGGGATTTAGAAAAAGTTTAAATATTAGATTTTATTCTAATTTTTTGAATATTTTTGGAATCTTGAAAACAGTTTTAATTTTTGATTTTGTTATAATTTTTGCAATACATATTTTTAGAATTTTGTAAAAGAATAGAATTTTTGGATTTTTATAAATACATTTTTAGAATTTGGGAAAAAGTTTCAATTTTCGATTTTGGAATATTTTTAGAATTTTGAAAAATTTTTAATTTTTGGAATTTTGAAAAAAGTTTCAATTTTTGATTTTGTTATAATTTTTGCAATATTTTTAGAATTTTGGAAAAAGTTGGAACTTTTAAGAATTTTTGGAATTTTGAAAAAAGTTAGTATTTTTGATTTTGTAATGATTTAACATTATTTTTAGAATTTTGAATAAAGTTTTTTATGTTTGATTTTGTAATAATTATTAGAATATTTTTAGAATTTTGAAAAAAGTTTGATTTTATTTAATTGTTACAATATTTTTAGAATTTTGAAAGCAATATGAATTTGTGATTTTCTAATATTTTCTTGAAACGCTAAATGGAAGGTTCTTGAAAAGTTTGCTGATTGAATCTTCTTTGCACTAAATTAGGTTAATTTATGATCTATTATAATTTTCCGACAACTTACTGATGTTTCGTGTTAAATCTGTAATAAATTTCTAAAAAGAGATACAAATACAATGCACTTTAACAAAGAGTTATGTTTGATATACATCGCTGTATATCAAAACTAAAAACCATGTCCTCATAAAAGTTTTTTGCCGAAAACAATATCAAAATCCTTAACCCAGACCGAAGTCTTGGTATTGCAGAGCTGTGAGATTTCAGCCCCTCCATATTTTTATATATGTATTGTTATCGTTTTAACCTTTTGATAATCATACCAACAAATAAACTATAGAACTGTAGTAGAATGTAATGATTGAGTCTTATTCTTAACACAAGTTAGAGAATGTATAAAATTACAATGGAAGACATACACATGGAAAGTATATATTTTTTAGTAGTCGTGGATAAAAACGATTTATTAGTGTATATTTTCTACTTTATTTATCGTAGAGAAGAAAATAAAAATTAATCTACATTTAATACATCTTATATATTAATACGCTAAAAAAACTTTGTACAGCCTAAGGCTTTTTTATTCGCATTTTGATTCATTTCAAATTTTCACTGCTAACTGATATTAGTGTAACTTAGATTTTAAATTTTTGGGATTTTTGGGATCATAAATAAAATAGTTATAGACGAATTAAAATGTATTTCTGATTTTAACGGCCCCCCTCTATACAATAATCGAATTGCCCAAGTATATATTTTTTTTTTCAGAAAAACGAAAAACTTTTTATATATAACGAAGTAAAAATATTCTACTGGGTGGTACTGTTTACAATTTGCATATTTATCTTCTAATTTCTCAAAACAAATAAAAGAAATAATAAATGTTACATATAAATTTAAAGCCCTAAAAGGTTTGAATAAAATATTTCCTATACGTCCAAACATACAACACAAATTTTAATCATATTGAATTACTTTAAGAACACCTATTATGAGTATGTAAAAAAAACACGAAACAACAAACGAAACGAAATGAAATTTAAAACTTAAAACTTTATTTTCTTATTTTATATTTTAGTTTATGCATTTCTTTGGGAGTGGATAAACGTATAGATGAAAAATAGAAGTTTCCTTTTGATTTATTTGAGTTGTTTGTTTTTATTTTAATATTATTTGTGCTTTTCCGGATATTTATATTTCACCTTCCTTATCATATCATTTTATTTTCTTATTCCCGTTGTTCTATTTTTCTGTGGAATTATACCAAATAGCACTTTTTGTTGGTATAAATTAGGTTTGCGTAGCATTTCAACTATAAATTATGTTTCTGTTTTTGTTCTGCGGTTCAAGAATTTTCGTTTTGATTAGATTTGGATGGAAAAAGATGGGAGATTTAATGTTATATATGAACAAAAGTTTTTGAAATAAGAGATTCAATTATGAAGCCATTAGAAAATTTGGTTTAATGGTTTGGTCTGAGTTTGATTAATATAATGAAGATAATGCTACCTGAGTACAGATGTAAAGGTAATATTACCCATGGTAAAATTACCGGTAAAATTGGTAATATTACGTAATATTACTTAGGCTTGGTAAAATTGCAATAAAATTTTGTTTACCTTTGTTTAATAAAAATCAAAGTTTGTGCTTTTTTGTGGAATTGTAGAATATTTATTACATTAACAAGAATATTTATCACAACAAAATGCCCCTGAAAACCTAGATCTTAGTCCAAAATGCATCTAGGGTATTGACTCTTTTTAAACAGCTGTAGATAGAGACCATCCAAGGTTATTGATTCCAGCCAATCATTTCATTGCAGATGATATGCAGTTCGGTTCAGCAGTATGTCTTTGTACAGTACCCCACTGGCGAGCAATTGATACAAATAACAGAGTAAAATTTATGCATTTCATCGGTACACTACGATGAACTGTTTTTCAATTGCAATACGTGGTGTGACAGATCGAGTCAATTAAAAATATTCTGTTGGAAAAACAAAATGCTTCATTTGGCTCTATAGCAGTTGCGTTATAGACGGATTTCTATATTATTTTTTCGCTTTGAATGTTAGATTGAATAATTTTGTGAAGTTCGTAGATGTCTTTATTGTTGGCCGCAAGCATAGTTCGTTTTCTTACAAATCGTGATTCTTATATAGTAAGTTAGAACATTTGGAAATAATTTGAAATTAATTTGGTTCGCGTTGCAATTTTACTTTAAACGAAGCACAAACAGCAGCAGATCGATGGAATTCTCAAACGGTTAAGAACACATAACGCAACGAAACATTATCAGCCCTTGATTATAAATTTTTGTTTCCAGTTTGAGAAAAACATTTTTTAAGCCATTTGCCTTTTATATTTTTCCCATGAATAAAACAATGAAACAATGCAGGAATTAGACTTTGATTGTTGCCCTCGTAGTTTATGTCTCTATCCCATCGTCGATTGTGGCATATGTGGAGTGACACGTCACACGTTTACTGCCGTTGACAATTATCAATGCTGAAAAAACGTTGAATGGGATGCATCGCATATAGTTTGAACATATATTAAGTTTCAATGAATATACTTGGTTTTCTGTAGACTCACTTTTTGAATTTATGCCGTTCAAATGTTTTATATTTCCATTCCATGTGTAATACTAATATGTAAACATTTTCGAATATAGTATTGTCCTTACAAATGCATAACTTCGACATAATAGTGAAGAAAGCAGTCATCGTTGTAGAAAGTTGGTCCAGGATTTGTTCCATTTTTGCAGATATGCAAACAATGTGTTGTCCGTTTTCAAGATGTATTGCTAAGTATAAACAACAGCCGATTTTCGTATATTTAACCCCATGATTGTGATATAGTCGTACATTTTGAATTAATTAAAAATGCAACCACAATTTAATTTTTTGATCCAGTTTTATATTTTACCTATTTTACCAATTTTACCAATCTTACCGGTAATTTTACGGTAAAATTACCATAAAAATATTTTACCGGTAAATTTACATCTGTATACCTGAAGGATTAATTTTTTGTGGGCTGTTTAATTATTAATTGTTTTGTATCCAGTAAAGAAAAAACAAAAACAAAGTTGATATTTTGGGTTAGTTTTAATGTCTTGATCGTCAATTGTTTAAAGTCATGTAGTGAGACAGAACACTGTGCAATGTACACTGAAAAAAAGTTATAATATGCATAAAAAATTACATTAAATATACGAATTTGTTAATGAGCTGGCGATGATAAATGCCATTTATTATTCTTATAAATATGAGTTTATGAAGTATTGAACAAAGTTATCAATTAATAACTACTACGAGGGCCCGGCGTGCTTCGCTACGCTTATAAATAAAGTTTTTGCGTAGACATTTTGTTCACGTAGAAGCAATGATTTTAAAAAGTGGTAATGAGATATGCTAGCATATAATTTTTGATTTTTCTTTTTAAATATATGAATGAAAAATAATCAGAACTCTAGCTGATCAGTTCGGATATATGAAAAATTAGCTATCAAATAAGTTAGAGATCAAATAAGTTTACTTGAAAACTTAGTATATTTAAATTAAAAAAAAACTAATACAAAGTTATTTTGATCACGGCTTGTTGTGGCTAGTTGTTTTTATTGCTTTAGACCATATCCGAAACAGTGAAAATTTGCATTTGTGAATGATTTTTGGTTTAATTCGATAAAGGGCCGGTTTATAACTGTCGTTTTTTTTGTTGGCTATAATATTGAAAATGTCATAAACTTTTTTACTTACTTTTGAATAAAACATAGATATAAATATGCTATAATAATTACATAAATTTAGGAACATTCTTATAGATCCATTTTGACGTAACAGTTTAGTTGATCGATTATATATGTAACAATTATCGTTCAACACTCACCGGTGCAAATTTGGTGTGCAACAAAAACAATATATATATTAAGCAGTTAGAATACTTAGAATGAGAGACTAGGTCTAAAGAAGGTGTTGAGACGTTGGATCTTCTACACTCATGGGGTGAGTTACTCATATTTTTATATTATTTTATTATGTAAATAAAGAACTAGTTCTTGAGTGACGGTTTTGGCTTCTTCGATGCTTGGGTCGTCAGAGTCTCTTCTGTTAAATTTTTACTGGTCCGACTGTTTTTTCTCAAATGCGTTCCTATTGGTTAATATTAGCTGGATTGAGAGACGTTCATTCTCGTATCCACATGATTGTTGCTAGTTGGAATAAAAAACTCAAGGCATAGGGTCCTCTGATTGCTTCAAGTTGGTATTTTAACCAAGAGGTTTTCAATTTATTTTTAAAGAACTTGTTCCATCTCACACAAGTTTTTGTTGCCATGTACTGGCAACAAAATGTACTATTACATAATCTTGGACAACTGATGCTGATCCTAAAACTAAAAAACAAGTTACTACATGGCGGGCACAACACCCTCTTTTTAATTTCTGGTTTAGATTTACCAAACTTAAATCACACAAATTTTGCCACCACATATTTTAGTCCAAATCTTTATTTCTTCTTTAGTTGTTCTTATCAATCATCTTCACCACAGTTAGTAGAGACTTATTTTTTAATGCATCATCAATAAGAAAAACACAAATTTTTATTTCGTTTTTACAATCCACCCTGTGCATTTATTTAACTATAAAATCTACAAGTTTTTTTTCATATTTTCATTTTTTAATGTATCTTATAAATTTCTTTTAGATCTCTGTAAAATTTGTAAAAAATAAAATAATATTCCGTACGTAAGAAACAGAAAAAAAAAATTAGTTTTACTATATATATTGTTAATCAAAAAGCATAAAACTGAAATTAAATTAAATTAAAAAGTTGAAATTGTTTTCATTTTTGCTTATATTATTATTTTTTTTTTTCGTTTTTGCTCTATTAAGAGCTTTTGTTTGTTTACGTTCCGCTTTTATTTGTTATAAATAATGGAAAAATAGTTGAGATTTTATGGTGGCTACGTTGATGATGGTGTTAAATTGTTTCCATTTAATAGATCCATAAAAAAATTACGAAGTTTTGTTGGTGAAGTCCATAGCTTCTGATACTGTTTGAAATATTTTTGATTTTTGGATCAAAAGGTTTAACCACTGTCTGTTAAATTTACTCCTCTCTTACATTTTTGGAACAATAATTTCACCCATCCTTCCATTTGATACTCAACTAATATTACACTTTTGTAAACATATGTGAGTGTGAATTTTGTTATTTTTTATGTTTGTGTATAAATATGTGTACTTATTTTTTTAAATATATTCAATTTGTTTGTTTAGTTTTTTGTGTATTTTTCATTTTTTTTTCGTTTAGTTTAGTTTTTTTTTTTTACAAATAGAATAACAATAATATTACATAATTAATTAAACTTAATTAATTTATAGCATTTTTTTCTTTTTATTTTCTAAATCTTAAAAACTAAATTTGTTATTTTTAATTAAGTTTTTCTTTATATTTATGTTTTGATATGGACTTTTTTGTTTGCTTGTCGTTTTCTTTTTATAATTAAATTGCTAGAAGTTGAAAGTTTAGTTGTTTTTTGATTTTGTATTATGAAGAAATAAATAAAAAAATTCATTAGAAAAGTAAATACGTATTTTTGTCTAAGAAAAGTTTAAATGATATGAGATTTTTTAATTGAATAAATAAATAAAAAATTTGTTTGATTATTGATTGGACTTTTTGTTTTTGATATGTTATCATACCTAGTTAAGTTTGTATAAAATTATAGCTATTACATGTACGTTGTAATTAATGTCTTCTATAAATCAGTCTGTGCTTAGTAACGCCAAAAATTTCGTTTATGCAAGAAATATCCAAAAGATTTGTTTTAAAAACATTAATTTAAAAAAGTTAAAAATTAAAAACTTCGTTGGCTTAATTGTATGAGTTTTTCGATTAGTTCAAGGTCCTTGACAGAAAATTTTGATAGTTATGTATCTAGAAATTTCGAAACCAATCCGACTTATAAAAGTAAATTAAATTTTAACTGTGTAAACAATTTAATTTATAAATTGTTACTTACCAGACCGTTTAGGCTTAAGAGTATGTTTTAGTATAACAAATATTTTATGTTGTCTAATTCAGCAAATCCACATAACCAAACAAAATAATTTAATTAACTTTTCTGAACACACACATAATCTATTTTAGATATGAGATCGTATAAAATTATACTAATTAACTAATTTATTTATTATTATTTATATTAATTAATTATGTATTTTTTTGTTTATAATTAATTTTCGTTTCAAAATGTTTTTGCAATTTTTTTACATATAATTTTTTAATTTTTTCATTTATTAAATCAATTGACAGGTTTTTCTCTATAACTTTTGTTTTTCTTCGCATAAAAATAAAAATAAATTTTATTATCTTTTCTTATAAATTTTATATTTGTGTCCATAGTAATTATTTTTGTTTTATACATTATCACTTTCTAAAAAAAATATTTTTAATTAATTTTTAATTGATTTTTTTTTTTTTTGGTTTGGTGACGTTTTAATTTTATTAATCTCATAAGTTCAGTTTGTGTTTTTTTTTATTGAAAATGATTCCAAAAACTTTTTATTCTAATTTTGGTTTTTGAATTTAATTAATTTTTTTCAAAAACAAAAACACTTTTTGTTGTTTTATTTTCATATTGTATAAATTTTATTCAATGTTTGTGTTTTTTTATTAGTATTTCAATTCACTTTGGGTTTTACTTTAGTAATTAGAATATTTTGATTGAATAATTTATATTTATAAAATTAAAAATTATATTTAATTTAAAATTATAAAAATTAATATATTTCTTATTTAATTGGTTTATTCTAATTTCAAGGAACACCTGGTTCAACATTATGTGCTGTTCCGATTGTTGTTGCATCCATGTTTAGTCTAAGCTCACCAGCTAAGATGATTTCTGATATGCATCCTGTTATACCAGATTGATATCTTCTTCTTGTGTAGTATCGTGCATTTGACATACCACCTGTAAAAAAATTATAACAGATGTAGCTAACTTTTTTTTCAAAGTTTTAGAACAGAGAAATTTTACAGGTAAAGAATGAGGAATGACCAATATGGAAAACCTACCAACATAAAGTCCTGTATCTGTGTTTAGTTGTCTCAGTTTACCAGGGGATCTTTCCACAACAGAACTTCCACCATCAACTTCTAATGACCCTTCTTGTAGATTTCTAAACACAAACAAAATTGAAACATGATTTCATTTATTTAAATTCTTATTTCATACCTATATGCTCTAATTCTATGCCATAACCCATCACTAACTTTCGTTGAATTATATTTAATATTAACATCCCCTGAACCTAAATTATATCTCAAATGTAAATAACCATTTTCAATTCCTAACGACAGATAGTCATCATCTTCCAATGCTGTATGCCGCCCAGACCACAACAACAAACCATTCAACGAATGACTTTTAAATCTTAAATTTAAATCGATATGATAGCTTATGATGCGGCGCATCGTGTCTGCGTCACTAAAATGTAAATAGCTATCAGTGCCTGTAAAACATGCACCATGATCTTTTCTATTATTATTATTTATTTTATTACTATTACTATTTAAATTACTATAATTATTGTTTGTGTTACTTAAAACTTTATCGTTTTTTAGGAATTTATTCATTTTTTTGATGAATTCCTTTTCTGTGTAATATTTTATTTGTTCATGTTGATTGTTTGAATTAAATTTCTGTGATTTAATTTTTTTATTCAATTTAATTTTATCGTACTTCAGGAGTTGATCATTATCAACTGACATGTAACGTCCATTAACACGTGTAACATCCAATTTCTGTTTAACATTTTCACTATAAATTGTTTTATATGATTCCGTTGTTGTAGGTGATGGTGTTGTTGTAGTGTGGGTTGTAACGGGACTTGTCTTTTCTGGTGATGTTGTTGGTGAAAATGATGTTGCTTTTGTTGCTTTTTGAACAATTTCTAGTAACGTTAAACTCAAATGATGTCGTTCGCTTTTTGGATTTATAATAATATGTCCATTATTATTGTCTTCATTATCCATCTTACTGTTAGCTTTTTCATTATAATCATCATCTTCTTCATCATATTCATAATAATATTCATCGTCGGTCTCGTATTGGTTCTGTAGTCTGTCATTGTAATTTTTATTAAACATACTTTTTTTTTCATTTTTTATTTGATCGAAATCGAATTCTGTTTTCGTTATCGATGCTTTTGTTGTTTTACTTTTTATAGTTGTCGTTGTTATTGGAGTTAAGGTTGTTGTGTCTGAATCAATTGTTGTCTTATCAATGTCTTCATCGTAATTTTCAATTTCTTCTACATCATCATCGTTATCATCGCTCTCGTCGATTGTACTGATATCAGTTGTAATTGTTGATGGATATTTGATTGGTGATAATATTGTTGTCAGTTTTGTTGTTGCACCTGTTAGCAATTCTTCAGCACGATTACATTGTGTATTAAGAGGATTACATTGGCATTCATAAGATTCTAGATTTGGAATACAACGGGCTAACGGTCCACAGGGCCGTGCAATGCAAGCATGCGGGCAGTTATCAACATTTGAGCCACCTAAGGCTTCAGAAATGATATTTAATGGTCGCTCGTTTACATCAACCTTTTTCAAAAAAAAAAGCATTAAATTTAGTTAGCAATTTTTATCTACAAAATATTTACCCTTTGTATACATCCCACAAATGATCCTTTTTCTCTTAAACTTATAGGTAACACCTGAAGGTTATGAACACCTCCAAGGAATAAACTGTGTGGTAGAGATAAATGCCAAAATCCATTTGGAGAAATCGTCATCACTTCTGGAAATTGATCAACTCGAATAACAGCTAATCTTGCTGTTCGTGATATCCTTACGGTATGCCATTGTCCCATTGTTAATGGAATATCGCTCCTAAAATCACGAAATAATAAAAAAAATTATTTTATTATCTAAAAATTTAAATTTTCAACTCACCTAACAGTAGCAGATCCACTACCTAAATCGAATGTAAATTCCACAAATCCCATATTCAAGCATAATGATATGTAATCTCCATATTCATGATGTCCACTATATAACAATAATCCATCCTCTTGTAATGGTTTCATTATAATCTGTAATTAAAACAACAAATAACAAAAAGTTGATTAAAATCCAAAACAGGGTTCGGCACAAAGTTAGTAAACATATAACATCACAACTCTGCACTTCCAATATTCCATACTCAACAACCCTGGTTCATAATTAAATAAAATTAAAAATAAGCAAATAACATAAATTTAGAATTAAAAATAATTTAACTGAAAGGGTTTATTCAAAGCAAAATATATAATAATATTGCGAGGGAGGTTTGCTATAATTTGTATATGGTTTGCCTTCATCCTCAACTTTTATTATTTTCGAAAAAAAAAAAATTTTTATAACTGTTTCTATTTTTCTAGTCATTCCTAATCGTTTTATTAAAAACAAAAGAATATTATGGGGGTGGATTGTCAGAAGAAATAATAATAATTATAATTTGGGGAAAGTGTTGTTTTAATTTGATTTGGATTCTTTTATTTATTTTAAATAGAACAATGACGAAGAAAAATAAACATTTTAAGTCTTTATTATTTTATGTGATTACAAAGTTATAAGGGGGGGGCTACAGTTTGAGTGGAGTTTCATGATTAGTTGTGTAATTATTATTCAACAGAAATTAAAATAAGTTTTTAAATGTTATAATATTGATTGCGTACATTTTTTCGTAAAGTAACATAGAGAAACACAGTGAGCATGTTTTTCGTAGATAAGAACTATATTGAAATTAAAGAACATTTCTCGTTCTCGTTATATCGAGTATATTTTTTTCAACAAAATTTGATAAGTAATTCAAATAATCTATTAAATTTAGATTTTTACGATTTTCTTTTTGAACTCCATCATCGTTTTTGAACTCCTTAAGGACTATCATCGTTTGCACAATCATCACGCTTAAGTGATTAATTTTAAACGAAATTTACAAGGAGACACTTACAAAGAGACTGTTAAGAGAATCCAAAAGATGAAATATCGTCATTAGTTTAAAATGTTTATTTACCTAATTTGAATGTTAATAAAATTGTAATAATGTTAAATGATTGACAAATTCTTCTACAGTTTCTATTGAAGTATCCAAACTGCATCGATTAGTGGTATTCCATTGTTGATATTTGACTTGAAGGATTCCTTTAACGTCAAAATAATTTAGTAACCTTTCTTCCAGTTGTTGAAGTAAAAACTAACAATGTATAATTTCAAAAAATTCTTTTTCTATTTTGCGTCTAAAATAAAGTCATTTCGATACCCAAATTCGTATCGAAATGGCCTTCATTACGATACGCAAAGTTTTGTCTTTCAAAGTTGGTCACATTGGTCATACAAACGGTGTACTGACTTAGTGCCGACTGTAATAGCGCCGAGAAAAATACTGACATAGCGCCGAGAAAATTTTGTATGGAGTCTCGGCACTGATTCAATTCAAACTGAAATAGCGCAAAGATAAAGATTTTCAATTTGATCACACTAACATAGTGCCGAGAATCAAAAATCTCGGCGTTATGTCAGAAAAATGCAAAATTGAATATCTCGGTGCTATTACAGTGCAGAGTTGAAATCTCGGCGCTATTACAGAAATTGTTTAAATTGAGTTCTCGGCGCTAGTTCAATTTAAACTGAATTAGTGCCGTAAGGCAAAAATCATGTTTGAACACGAATTTTGATTATATTGACACATTATTAGGTATCTATAAAACATATTTAAGGTTACTTTTTACATATACGTATGAGGATTAACGTACGCAGAAAAACATAAGCATAGAACTGAATATTTATTTTCAGCTGCGTATTGAGCTTTAGTGTATATGTCTGTAATTCCACCAAAGATATGAAACAAAAAATTCTCAGAATGGTTGCATGCATTGTATGTAAAAATAAGAAAATGATAGAAGAAACAAAAACCAAACGGTGCAAAGTGTTAACATTTTTTTCTTTTACGAGTTATTTGGGGAAGATAGAAAAAGATAAATAGTATTTTTAAATGAAACGAACTGAATCAAAATATAAAATAGTTTCGACTATTAAAAATTACGTGTACTTCTTCGCAAACGGCAACGCTCATCACTAATTCAAATCAGTTCCAGATTAGTTCCTTTTGCATGTACATCAAATAATTATTGTTTTTTTTTGCGTTATTTATTTTAATTCAAAATGTCGTCAGATGAATCAGAAGACCATCAATTAACGCAAGACGAATCAACGCAAAACGATGAAATACCATATAAAATAATTAGTGGTTTACGTTCCGATTCAAAGTTGCTGTCCACGTCAACCGATAATCAATTATTTCGAAGGTGCACCAAATATAAGGACAAAGGATATTGGTATCGTTGCCGTATCACATCGTGTGGCGCACGTGTTTTTCTGGATTTCAAAACTCAGAAGTGTTTTGTGAAAAGTTTACATAGTCATGAATTTGACCAGAAAGCCATGTATGACGAAATCGTGGTGAAAACATTAATAAAAAACGATTGCAAAGCAGTGGGGTTGAGGAGTGCCTCAGAGAATGTTTCACAAATATTCAATCGCCATTCTCTTGAGTAAGTGTTTTTTTCGATCCGATTGATTTTTACTTATAAAAACAAATTCATATTATTTTGTTTTGGTAGAAACCAACACGTTCAATTGAATTTGATGAAAATGGAGCGCAATTTGTATCGTTGCCAGCGAATATCAATGCCGGCATCGTCGAAAACAGCTCGCGAAATTGAACTTGAATTTTCAAACGAAGAAATTATGCGCACATATGGATTTTCACAGGTAAGATTATCAACTGCCACTAGATGGCCAACAATTGATGTATAAGTATTTTTTAGTTTCAAGACGGCGAGACACCTTTAAAATTTTATCGCACTACATACACATGTGATGCATTCTCGTATTGCATCTTTGCATCAGAATCGATAATTTTCAACATTACTGCTCAGTGCTCATATTGCTTTAAATCGGCGAAATTATTTGATTGATGCCACATTCAAAGTTGGTCCAATGGGCGAATTTAATCAGTTTTTGATTATCCAAATCGAATTTATGAAAACGGTAATAAGTGATTTAAAAAATTTATGTGCATTACCTTAATTCTTAATTAAATATTTCCAGACAATACCATTCATTTTTGTGCTTATAAGCAGAAAGACTGAAGCCTGTTATAAACATTTGTTTCAATATATCAACACGAATATTTTCAGGTTTATCTTATTAAATTATAATGAAATATTTTAATCGATTTGTGTTTCATGGAAATTACATTAAATTATAGTGACATTATTTAATCAATTTATATTTTATAGTCTGGAGGGGAAATCGTTCATGACCGATTATGAATGCGCTATGCGCTCTGCATTGCGCAAAGTGTATCCGCAGGCAAACTTATATGCATGTTGGTTTCACTTTTGCCAGGCCGTGAAACGCAATGCAAGTAAGATTCCTGGATTCGTTACATCTTTGCGCAATAATAAAGATGCTATGGAGATTTATGGGAAATTTTTGTGTTTGCCGTTATTGCCAGTAAATGATATCGATATGGTATTCCATCTACTTAAAGCAGAGGCAAATAATTTTAATGCAGCTTTGTTTCGTCGTTTTATCAAATATTACGATAAGCAATGGATTCAAAAGGTATATCAACGGCAATTATAATAACATAAATAAATTATTTAACTTCATTTGAATATTTTTTTAAATAAATAATAGGAAACAGCGAGCAATATATCGGTCTACGGAAGACATACGCGTACAACAAATGCACTCGAAGCATATAATGGAGTAATCGGCCATCGTATGCCGAAAAAATGCATTTTTTTCATTTTTTGAAACTTCTTTTGGCAGAAGAATACAGATGGATTTTGCAAATCTCATTCGTACTGGTGGCGAAAGTGGTAGAAAACGCAGATATCGTGTATGTGTGTCAATGTTTCGAATTAAAGCATTTAAGAAATACATAATTAATGTTTTTTTCTAATTTTGTACTCATTTGTATAGGGTCGGCACGAGAGAATTATGAAAGCAACAGAAGAATTGAACAAGAAGGAAATCTTGCCCATCGAGTTTCTAAGACGTGTCCTGTTGTGGTGATGGTGACAAAATTCATAAAGGCTTCGTCGAGTTCGAAAATGTTGGCGATTATGATGACGCTGAGCCGGAGTACGAAAGCGACGATAATGAACCAAATAAAACTATCAATAATGCACCCGAACGGTCAGTAGACTGTGAAATATGCTATGTAAATAAAAAATGTATTCTCCTGATGCCTTGCAAGCATATCTGCATGTGCGATGTTTGTTTTAATAAATTAAAAACAAATGCAGCGGATCACATCAATAGTGGTAATGATGAGGCAACAACAGCTCGTTGTCCAATGTGCCGTGAATCCGTCGTTGTAGAAGATTCATTTCATGTTTTTTTATAAATTTTTTCTTTTCTTGAATTGCATGTGTAAAAAAACTTTTTTTTTAAATTTATTATTTATATTAATTTCATTATTTTTATATAAAACGATAAAAATGTCATTTATCCTCATGAAATAATAATTGTTAGGCAAAATAATAAGTATTAAGAACTGCAACTAGAAAAACAAAATAAATTTTTTTAATTGAATTAATTTTTAATTACTGATGTGAGTAATGGCGGGGGGTCTCCCGAACACTTCTAAGTTTAAATCTTGAATAACTTCTAATCCCGGGATATGATCTTATTGAAACTTAGTATATAAGGTTTTAGTACTGTTTCCAAAATTCCTGCATACCAACTTCCGGTTTGTCACATCCGGTTAAAAAGTTTTTTTTTCAGGTGTTTATCCCTACTGTAGCCAACTATTACCGATCGATTTTCATGAAACGTTGCGAAAAGCTTTTTAAATAACATGAGAAAGATTTTATTAGCTTTTGGAGTACATTGGATAAAGGGTTTGGGAGTCCACAATACAACAGGTGGTTTTTTCCACAAAGTTTTTATGTTTGTTGATAGCATAAAATATTCATTCGTGAATGAATTTTGATGACACTATGGAAAAAGACGAAAACATGTATGACAAAGAACTAATTAGTTTTTGAGCGATAGTGAACAAAGTTGTGAGGGGTCCCTGGAGCACCTGTTTTTTTGAAAGCTCTATAACTTCTGTACTTTGTTTTTTAAGTTTGTTGGGAGAATACAGACTTCATTCATTAATTTATTTTAATGACACTTTGGAAAAAGATGGAGACTTAAGTAACAAAGAACTGATTAGTTTTTGGATAATATTGGAATAAGGGGGTCCTCAAGAACACCTGTTTAATGTGTCACACATTTTTCAATGTTTGTTGGGAGCACACAGCATTCGTTCGTGAACAAATTGTGATGACACTTTGGTAAAAGATGCAAACATGTATGGAAAAGAACTGATTAGCTTTTGAGCGATAGTGAGCAAAGTGGTGGGGGGTCCCTGGAGCACCTGTTTTTTTGAAAGCTCTATAACTTCTGTACCTGATAAGCGAATTGGATGAAACTTGGTACATGAGTATGTAGTACGGTTTAAAATAGTTCTGCATCCCAACTTCCGGTTTTTCACTTCCGGTAAAAAAAATTTTTTTGTACTTTTTTGAAGTTTTTTCAGTGTCTTTATGCACACTACAGCCTACAATAATGAAGTGATTATGATGAAACTTATGGAATAGGGTTCCAATTAGTGTAAAAAGATAATTACCATCTTTTGGAAAAAATTGATCAAAGTGGCGGGGGTCTACCATACAACTGCTGACTTTTCACACTTTGTTTTTAAAGTTTGTTGGGAGCATACAGACTTCATTCATTAATCAATTCTAATGACACTTTGGAAAAAGATGGAAACTTAAATGACAAGGAACTGATTAGTTTTTGGAAAATATTGGGATAAGTGGTACGGGGTCTCCCGAACACCTGTTTACTGTGTCAGCATTTTTTCAATGTTTGTTGGGAGCACACAGCATTCGTTCGTGTACCAATTGAAATCGGATGAAATTTGGTACATACACATTTAGTACGGTTTACAACAGTTCTGCATCCTAACTTCCGCTTTGTCATTTCCGATAAAATTTATTTTACTTTTTCTCGTACAACAGAATTTATGTTTGTTGGGATACTACTGCCTGCTTTAATATTTTTATTATTAGAACTACGAAGTCCATAATATTGGTTAGCTTTTACTTAAAGTATTTTATGGATATTAGCTCATTATATATCCAGAAGACTATGTTTCCAGAGCTGTGGTGAAGTGAGCCTATGCATCAGCGTCGCAATATTTTTTTATAATAGAAATAAAATATAAATTGTGCAAGTTACGTATAGATAAAAAGAAAATTATCGTATTTCAATTCTATATGTAAAAATATGAACAGAAAAAAATTTCTAATTTTAAATTTATCCCAGATTCTATAAATAATTCAATTTGAGACTCTATAAAGAAATTCATAGCTTAAGAATCTATCGTAGAAACTAGATAGCTGCAATAATTCGTTTCGTTACAAAATAATAATATTAATGATTTAAATCAATAAAACTCTGTTAAACATAACTTGTTTTAGTTTTCTGTTCAAATTATTTCGTGGTGGTATAACTTTGATTACCATAATCAAAAAGGGGGACTCGACCAACTATTTTGTGATCAACCACTTTTCCACTTTTGTATATTAGTGAACCATGCTTGATAATACAAAGAAAATTAGCGGATGAACAATATTGAAAGTGATTTTCATAAATTCTAACAATAACCACCTTAAGATTGTGCAAAATAGAGTTTGCCTTGTTTTGAAACTAACAAACCACATTGGAAACGAGGAATATTGCCAGGTTGAAGGTGATCGCTTGTATTTATTTGTTTGTCAATAATGAAGGAAAGTGGTTATGGTTGTTATTTGGGATAATAGGGAGTCGATTGAATAATTGCCTGTCTTATACGGTGATAGTCAACCAATACCATAATTGGCTATAGCTGCAACCACTGGACCATTGGAAAAATACGAACACCATATACGAGCTGCAATTTAACCCAGTGAACAGCCTTTTCTTCTGTTATTACCTACATAATTGTTAATTGCCAGTACCACAGTTCAGTCGTATGGTTCGATGATGGATTCGCTGGCTATCGTACCTGAAATGCAGAACTAAGGAACTGGAGGAATATGAGGAGTGGGATTTGGCACATACCATGGGGTGAGTCAATTCAATATTTCTTTTGTATGGATATGTATGTGTGTGGATGTGGGTATGTACGTGCGAGTATATTTGATGCATGCGCGTATGATTGTCAGGATTTAATTGGAACCTATATACCAGAAATTTTGAATAAATATTAACATCACCAAATATTTTTTTATAAAAATTTTAAAGAAGAGTAAAAAAATTAAACCGCTGAAGTAAATAAAGTTTAAAGGAGTGTTAACTACAATATATTCTTGTGATAATTATTAATAAAATAAACATGTCAATTTTACCATTAATTTTTGATTTGGGTGATGATCCTTTAGAAAAAGCATCTGGATTAAGATCGTATCCAAGAGTCCATTGGCAACAGTATCATCATCAAAGGGTGGTTGTCAAGTATGTCTTGATGTTGAACATGTTGCACCAAACGAAATTACTGATACAATTGTTAATAATACAATAACTGTTGAGGGTAAACATGAAGGAAAGGAAGGATTACACTCTTATTTTCTATTGAAAAGCTGAAATAAAAATAGTTTGCATGATGGTGATATATCTCATATCGTACATATCAACCTGTGTGAGTATGTGTGTGTGTGGGTATATGTATGTGTGTGTGTGTAGGTGTGAGGGTGTATGTGCTTGAACGTATGAGGTGCGAGAGCGTGGGAATGTGTATTAACTTATGGGATTGGACGTGGTGATCGGGTTCTTTCGTATACGAGGGTCGCCAGAGTCTATCTCTCTCACTTATCTTTTTGTTTTATCCGTTATCATCATTCGATACGCGTACTATTGTTTATTTGTGCTGGAGCAGCAGGAATTCTTTCTCGTCCCCACGGACTACAGCTAGCTTGGGGCTATTAACACTATCTCGCTAGGTACGCGGCCTGCTATGCCACTTCGTTGATTTTCATCAAAGCAGCGCTTCATTACATATGCACAACGAATTTTATCTTTAAAACAAAAAATAACGCATGTCCTAAACATTCACAAGTAGTTAGATATAAAATAAGCTTCAATTTAGTTAAAAAAAAAGGTGTAGCGCCATCTTTTCTTATGTTACACCGTTTTTTCTTCTGTAACACCGTTAAAAATTATTTCAAAAAATTAACAGTGTACCTTTTTAAAAACTTTGTTCTAATACCTATTCAACGACATATCATTTATGAAAATCGATTGAGTAGTTTTTCTACATTCGCTCGTCAAAATGCACTAACATCACAAAATAACAAAAAATTGAGGGGCACCCTGTGAAGACCCATGGTCGAAAAAAAAATTCTAAGAGAAATTATATTTTGTTTTTATGAAAGACTATCTATAAACAAAAAATAATCAAAATTAAAAAGGGTCAAGTCAAAACTTCCCAAAAATTTGCTGAACTTGTCTGAAATTGTTCATGTAGTTCTTAGCATTAATATTTATATTTGGATTAATTTGTCTTCGAAACAGTTAAGCTAAAAGGAAATTCTATTGTTAGTTTTTCTATATTTACTGTTATAAGTTAGTGTCTGGCTTTTATTTCTGTTGCTATTGATTATGTTAAAGACACAAGGGGATTTAAAGCTCTAAATTAGCAAAAAACGTTTTTTCAGGCTGGTAAGGTTAGAATGACATTCTTGAGAACGACAAACGGAAAAGACTTTTGTGGTTTACGAACTATGCTTTCGAAAACAATCTAGAGCTTCTCATGTGCGAAAACTTAAAATTTGAATGTGGTTAGAGCCAGACTAGAATTGAATAATTCTAGTCAAATACATTAGACAAGCCAATCCTAACTACCCTTGCAATAACATTGACATGGGCCAAAAATGTGGGTTAGAAAATAATCCTGCAAAAAAAAGTGATTATTTTTACCAGGAAACAGAGGATCCCTGCTATTGGCTCCATTGCTCTGGAGGGAAGGGATCTTGCACTTTCAGAACTAGCAAAAAATATTACAAAATTGGTTTCTCCAAACTATGGGAACTATTCCATCAGAAAACAATTACGGTAGGTTTTATGAATAATTCTTGCTGTCACAAATTTGAAATTTTTTCTTAAATGAGAAACGTCTTCATTTTGTAGCAAATTTAATTCGTAGTAATATTTTTTAAAAAATATCAATGTGTTAGAAATTTTCGGGATTTTCACATGACAAAAATTTTTTTTATTTTCAAAAATTTTAAGGGTAGCTTTCTCCCTTAGTTTAAAGTTTTAAAAAATTTAAAATCGATTTTTTGATTTTTTTAAATTTATTTCAAAATATACACTTTCAATTAATTCTTACCGCGTGATGGAAGTAGTATCGATGTGAGTGCTAGAGGGCACTGTAGACAAAAAACACAGTTTTCACGCAGTTTTAAAACCTTTTGATTTTCTTCCGGGAAATATAAGCATGTAGGCAAATTTGAATGTAACAGTTTTGACTTAAAATTTTTACGTAAATCACTTCTTATGGGCATGGGTCGCGTTAAACCTTGATCCGTCTCATTTGCTAATCATTTTCCACATTCCGCATTCCACCGACACTTGAACGATTATTTAAAAGCCGAAGTGTATAAACACATAAAATTCGGAAAGAAAGCATAAATCCAGCAAACTTTGGTTTTTATGCATACCAAACATAGCAAACACTTAAAAATAAAACAATTCGATGTTTTTTTTAGCAAGCTAGTAAAGTAGAGTTTCGAATACTTTTTTATGCACACGAAAACTAGTAAACACTTAAAAAAACCTAGTTACTAGGTTTTATTCATATGGCCCAATATGTTTGGTTCTAGTCCTATTTTTACAAAATTAATACTGGTTATATTAATGCTAAACCGAATTGGTCTAATTTTAATACCGCAAACCCGGAATTCAAATTTGGTCTAGTATCTGATATGATTCAACACTGTATTTCACTCCGGATTTTGGGATCAAGTTCAAAAGCAAACATATCTCTATTGGCGCTGATTGTGTTCATTTTGTATTAAAGGGATGCAACATAATGGAACTGTCAATCAAACCACTAAAACAAGATGAATCATAGATAGTTTAACCAATCTGTTCTTTCAACCTCAAACATCGTAAGCTATTAACATATAATATAATTTTTTCTTTATCAACAAATCTATGTAATTCCAAATGAAAACCCAGTATATGTAGGATTTATATGTAAGAAATCAAACATAGCTTTATAACTAATCCCAGATTTATATAAAACAAAACTAAATAAATTTAAACATGGGTAAAAACAATTGGAAACCTCATCCTACTTCACTGATTTCTTACACATATCTGAATATTTATAACTTAAAAAATCGATGTCTGTCAACTTTTAGAATAAGCCCAAACAAAAACTATGATTTCAATCTAAACACAAAATTTCCTAAACGAATCCATGGTACTATTGATTTATAAAATTTATTTAAAAAAAAAACATAATACAACGAAAACAATAAGATATAAAACAACCAACCCTCTTTTATGTTCAAACTTTAAAATTTGTTCAACAATGATATAAAAAATAATATAGAAACAAAAAAATTATTCTTACCTTAAGCTCTAGCCATATGAGAGAGCTATCTCCCAAAGGAGCAAATCTTAGATATGATGATCCATTAAACGAAGGCACCTATAAAATATTATAGAATTAAATAGAATATTAGATTACCAAGTTTTTCTTACTTGTAAGTCGAGTCTCATTTCACACAAATCACCACCAAACCCTAACGGACATAAACATATTGCACCTTGATCAGATGGAATACATTTGCCACCATGCTGGCATGGATAATGACTGCAACGGTCTGTTGTACATTCCTCTGTAAATATAAACGGAAAAAATAAAAATAAAAACTGGAAATGTATGGAAATCCTCTAATTTAATTAAATTTTCAATTTGTTTTGTTTATTTTTTCTTCAATTCAATTTGAAAATTAATGAAAAATTGGAAAATGTGTTGATTGTAAATTGATTGATTATTTTTATTTTTCATGTTGTTTGCTGTTTTTATTTTGGTTTTTTATTTCATTAGAAAAGGAAAGAAAAATTCATAAACGAAGGTTTAACAAAATATTCATCGGTCTAGAATGGAAAAACGCATTTAAAAACAGGCAGTATTTTGAGCTAGAAGTCTCGAGTGGTGTCATTGATTGTGTTAAATAATATAGGTCAATTTGGTTTGTAACTTATTGGTAGGTGATCTGAGGCAGTTTGCAGAAGATGTGTTTTAAAAATAGATAGATTCTATGAATATAGTTTTATGGTATGTAACAATGACTAACTTAGAGGGATTTAGCATGAGCTTGTTTTGTTGGTGGGAAACAAAACCTATCATCATTACTATCTCTATCCCATTTGAATTTGTTTGTTACTATAAGGAATTTTTAGATAGCTGAAATTGGAGCATCTATCTATTTGTCCCTTTGTTGCACTTCCATATTTTTTACTAATAATATTGACGATAACTAGCAACATTCATGAAAATGCAGATTTTGGATTAAGTTAGTTGAAAATGAATAAATTTTACTTCTTTTAATCTATTTGAAATAACCGAAAGTTATTGGTCGTGATATACGCGTATGGTAATCATTTAAATCAGCTGATAAAAAAGATTGATTATTTCAGATACCACAGGAACCTATAGATAAATGAATATTGATGACGTTAAGATTTTGGTACCTTGTACTGGTAAAATAGAAAGCCGGGTGTTGAGCGATCTGGTAAAGCAATTGGATATGAATTTTTGATTGAAAATATTAAAACCATCACCAGCTCCGGTTTTCATTTAAACAAAAGTCTATTTAAATAACTGATAAATTGAAAAAGCAATCTTTTGGTCACTAGACTCCCCAACTCTTATTCCTTAAATAATAAATGGATTTCAAAGACAAATCGACTCCATTTTACCTCATGACAGTTTAATAGAAGGGTATGAGATTCCAACAGAATCAAAACTTTTCTTTGAAAAACCCATCCCTTACAGTACACTTTTCACATAACATTCCAATTTTTGATCTACGGATATAACTACTCCACGTACGCCAGTCCATGTTATTGACATAAACGAGTTACGTGAGCTGGGTGTATACTGTATAGTGAGCTTCAATCCATCAAATACTTCAATTAATGACTAAATATTATTTAAGATTTCGCGTAGTTTTAATTATAACAAACAGGTCCTCCGGGGGCCCCCCACTTTACCCATTATCCCTCAAAAGCTTATCTGTTCCTTCTCATATAAATCTCCATTTTTCGCTAAATTTTCATCAAAATTAGTTCACTAAAGAAAGTTGTAGTTGCCAAACAGACTAAAATTCTGTTGTTGTGTCAAAATTAAAAAAAAATTTACTGAAAGTGACCAAGCGGCAGTTGGATTGCGGTCACTCAAAAACTAATCAGCCCCTTGTCATACATATTTTTAACTTCTAAAATTGTCACCAAAACTCATTAACTAACGAATGTTGTATGCTTCCAACAAACAAAAAATATAGTGAAAAAAATCACCTGTTGCTAACTAGCATTTTCATTTCTTTAAAAACACTAAACAGTCTTATCGAAACTAGCTTTCCCACCTTGATAGTTTCTTTAAAACTTCTAAGCGGTTTCGATAAAGGCCATGGAAAAATGTGTCCGCCTTTAACGAAGCTATAATTTGTAAAAGATTTCGGAAATAGCTTCGGTAAGGTCTATTGTAAGCAGTTATGCAAACTGAATAGAATTTATGATTTCATATGTTTTAGTTTCGGTAAAGTGCTCCTAATAGCTTGTTTTAAGCAATCTTTAGAAGTCTTATAGAAGCTATTAAAAAATATGACAAAAATATTACAATGTTTTTATACATCTACACTTTTTTAACGTAATTATTGTTATTGCTATGTTATTATATAGTGTTTAAATTAAAGTTTTTGTTTACGGTCGCATCAAGATTCGAAATCTGGCCTTTCGATCGTTTGTCCTGCACGCTGTCCTATCGGTTAATTTAAATGTTAAGAAACAATAAACATCTTTGATAGTAATTACAATAATAATGGCTTCTATAAGACTTCCATAAGACTTTCATAGAATTTAAATTTTTAATTTAGATGTAGAAAATATAGTATAATTCAGGGGCTTACTTTTAATGGAAAAAGCTATGTGGCATGTAACTTCAATGGGTTTTTTAACAATGATATAATAATCTGAGATGTACGTTCTTAAAAGACTTTGTTTCTTTTTAATAAACGTAAAAGAATATTGACAAATCTTTTTTCTATTTGTTTTATTAATTCAAAGAGTTTGGGTATAGCAACATTAAGGGGTTATTTTTTTCAATCATTAACTTTTAGCGTACCTACACTTTTATTTGAATAATTTTTTTTTTCAAATAAAAAGTTTTGTAATTGGATTTTTAATGGGTCACAACAACATGCGTACTAGGATGCTGATGAACGCAGTTAGGTTTTAAAAATGTGACATAAATATAAAACAATAACAATAACTGTTAATTATTTTAATAGAGTGACTAAATTATGAAACTCTGTATCGCCTCAGCTCTTCCTGACGAGTTTGGCTCTCAGAAATGTAAAGAAAATTTATTTACCATTATATATAAAACTTATCCAAATAATCTTTAAATTTTCTCTATTCCACTCTATTTGATTTTTGATTCTGATTCTTTAGCTAATTATGATTTTGATTGATTTTTTTGTTTATCTCTAGACTCTCAAGAATATTTTATATAGTGCAAAATATGTCTAAAGGCTTGAAACCACATACAACGGAAACAGAAACCGAAACCGAATTTCATACAAATTTTACAGAAACCGAATTTTTATCTGTCAAATTTGTATGAAATTCGGTTTCTGTTTCTGTTTCCGTTGTATGTGAATGCCCGGCTTAAATAAGACATTAAAAAAGTAAAAACCGATTTCTGCACAATACTGCTCTGACAAAAACGAAACGATTTCAATTTCGCAGAAGCTCCTTTAGTTGAAATAATAGAAGCAATAGCTTCCGTCAGTTTGACATATTTCATTTTCACAAAACAGTATCCGTAAAACTTCTAAAGGTTGCATAATAAAGCAATTTTTAGACTATGATAGCTGTGCTTCTATAAGATCTTTAAATAGTTACAACCGACACAACTTCAATCCTAATGACAGCTATAACTTCTATAACCTTTTTTCGGAAGCTTTATTTAGTGTTGTGTAGATAAGTTTCGATAAAGCTTCTAATATTAAATATAGAAGTATTTTAGAAGTTTCTTTCCGGTGGTGGAGAGAACTTCTTTGTGGAAGTTCCATCAAAACTTTATAAAATATAATTAGCTTCCACTTAGAAGCTTTTGCGAAACTTTATTGAAGCTTAAGCTTGTATAACTCAAAATTGAGAAGTTAGTTTGCTAGTTGGGTTGTATTGTGGGTCCCTCAACCATTTGTCCAATTTGTCCCCCAAAAGTTAATCAAATATTCCTTATATCGATTGAAACTTTTTACCAACTTTTCATGAAAATCGATTTGTAACTGAAGACTATAGCAAGGATAAACGCCTGAAAAAAAAAAATAAAAAAAGTTTTTAACCGGAAGTAACAAATGTAACGAAATAGTCTGGTGATCAACGAGGCAGTTGTGTAATTCCCTTGATTTAGAGACTCACTACTTTCTCACACGCATAAAATTTGCATTGGCGGAGACTTTCATAATTATTTTCGTTTTTCCTTTAACCATGGTTTCTTATACTCAAACCGTAATTGCCATCTACCATGGTTTCCGTTTAAAAATTGTCCTAAAACAGTTGTGTACTATTTCCCAATCTTATTTCCTATATTCAATTTGATTCATAATCGCGCTATTTCATATATAATTCTTACAATCATTATTATTTAATAATTTTTTTTTATGTAGATTTCTATTTTAATACCCGGTGGTTGTAAGAATACCTTGGTGGATACAATAAAACGAAAACAAAACAAAATTTCCCTTTGCTGAATTCGCTCTATTTCCCAAAAGATAGGAGGAATCAATCAACGGATTACGTCTCATTTATCGTAATGTCATGAACTTTTTGAGTTGTTTTTGCTTCATTTTATAAAACGTTATTACCTACAATCGTTTCGTAATGGTTACTTCTGTTTATAATTCCCGTCAAATTTTAGTACAGGTTAATAGTGAAGACTTCTTTTAGTGGGGACACATATTTAACGAAATAGAATAACCAGTGAACAGACTTATCTTGTTAAATGGTTTTTTTGTTATGTAAAAACGGCGTGACTTTAGTTATAAATATATGGTTGAAGACATGAAGTTTTTTTTATTCTATCATTCGCGAAATAGGAATCACATGTTATCTGACAGTTCGTGGAAATAAAATGTCAAAAAAAGTCACAAACTTATTTGTTGAGTGTAATTTTTTCTGTGATTAATGGTTATTTATTTTGTGATACCAAGCCAGAGTTATATAAATCAATTTTTTTTATTACAATAAGTCTTCCATAACGCAATTATGTTTGTTGAGTAAATTGATAAAGAATTTCTAATTAGAATCCAGCGAAAAACTTTTCTAGGCCAATATTGCGTGATAATTAGTCAAATTTGCATGCTTAAAATAGAATCTACTTGAAATCTCTGATCATAAATTTAATGCTAACGTTGATTACGGAGAACATCTTGGTGAAATTTGGTCAAGGTTATTTAGCTCCATTAATAAACAAGGAATTTAATTGGTAGTAAAATTATTTACGCGTTATAATTATAAACTACTTTGTTTTGTAACTCAATTGGATATTGGCTTGAGTTTTTTTTAAGTTAACTGTGTAGCGTTAATTATTAATAAATTCTAATATAAATAAATTCACCACCTTCAAAATTGTAGGTAATTAAATAAAAAAATAATAATTAGCAAAATATAACCTTTGTGAAAGTTGGACAATGGCGATTAGCCCCATTAATAAACACGGAAGCAAATTTAATTGTTAGTAAAATTATTATAAACTGATAGTGTAATTCAAAGGGATATTGGCTTGAATTTTTATTTTTATATAATTTACCTGTTATGTGTTAAATTTCAATAAATTCAATAATAAATAAAATTCAGTGAATTCAAATATGTGTGCAATTACTTACAACATAGCAAAACAAAAGTAGCGCCGCTTAATGTTGAATGGAAAATTGTTATGTAGTGGCTTGCAAATCGAAAAGAGAAAAGGGAAACTAGGGGCTTGTTTGTTTGGTCGAAATCGAACCAAAAAAAGGCAATCCGGCAAATTTGGAAAACGTACGAGAAAAGGGGAAAGACAAACTAATCATACACAACCTCCTGTACTGGTGTTATATGAGAATTGAAGTGGAATCAGTGCACTCTATTATGCAGGACTGAGATTGTGGGCTGGAAGAGGGGGACTGGTTACCAGACATGGGGTGAGTCATTTTTCAGTATCTTTTTTTATTTAAATATATTGCCTATACCTGAGTGTGAATGTGTATGCAGGGGTATGAGTGCGAGTGTGTACATGCGTGGATGGGGAGGTGCCTGTGTGAGAACATGTGGTGCATGCGCGTATGAGTCAGAGGAGAAGGTTTTAGATTAAATAAGTTTCTTTCCACACAACAATAATGTTTACGGTTATCATAGGTAGCAAGGACTACCTCCATTTTTTTAATTTTATTTTAGAAGTCAAACCTGTTTTAATCCGATTACTTCCATAACGCCAAACCAAGATCTACCGTTATTTGTGAATTTTTGTATTATAATTTGATTTAATGTAAAAAATGGTTAATAATAATTGATGTTGGGATTGTTGACTTTGCGCAGATAATGGTTAATAAATTTACCTTATTATTGATTGATTGTAATATTATTTAGTAATGATGATGTAGGCGTTGGTTTGGACAGGCTAATCATTTTAGTGTGGAAGCGTCTATATCTCGTATGGGATATCTTACCGTGACCGGATATTACACCACACCGACTGGAACTTGCATTATGGGATGGATGTTGTCACCATTCACATGGGAAATGCGTTGAATTGGGTTATCATTTGGTATCCCTGATGGATGTCTGCCAGATAAGAAATCACCATCAGTGCCAGTCGTCCCCAATTTATTGGTGATTCGCGCAATAACCTCAAACCGATACATGACATAAACATACTTTAATTTGTAACATATCGCGGGTGTGGTGTTATAAAAAAATACATGGGAATTCTATATTGTTGCTCTTTTACAGATCAGCAGATGGACCTAATATAAAAATATATTACTTTATAAACTAATAATCGGGAAAGCGATAAGCGATAACAATTTGCAGTAAAACAAACAATCGCTATTTCTATTAGTTCTGTTTGTGCATTCCAAATTGTAACCGCACGGGATATTTACTTTTAAAAAACTTACAATAAGTGTTACCACTTTTCTATGAAATTATATATGAATTTAACCTATTATAACAATAATCGAATAAATAATTCAATCACTAACGGGAACTTTCCACGTTAATTACAAATCAATTTAAAATTATCTTACAGTTATGTTTGGTTAAAGTTTTACCCTCAAATACCTTAATTTTTTTATAAAACATAGAATGTATATCAATGAAATCTCTATGTGGTTGGATGTTGAAGTGGAAGTGAAGGATGAACATTTTGGAAGGTCAAACTTATGGGCATGAATGTAGGTATGGGTGATTGTGAGCATGTGTGTGTGAGTGTGTGCGTGTGTGTATGTGGGTGAGGGTGCGCGAGTTTATGCGGGGTGAGAGTGTGAGAATATGTGAGTAATTGTGGGGTTGGACGGGGTGATCACGGTTCTTTTCACGTAAGGGGTCGCCAGAGTCTGCGCTGTTTACTTGTTTTTTTTATACATCCGCTTGTGTTATCATGTGTCACGCGTACATTACAGTATTTGTGCTGGAGCAGCAGGATTTTTTTCTCGATCCCATAGATTGCAGCTAGTTTGGAGCTATTAATACAACCTCGCTAGGTACGCGACCTGCTATGCCACTTCGTTGTTATTCAACGAAGCAACGCTTCGTTACACAAACTGGAAGTTGGTACGTAGATTTCTATTGGAAACTGTTTATAAAATATTATATACCAAGTCTCAATAAGATTGAAAGCCATGGATTAGAAGTTATTGGAAATTCAAACCAGGTGTTTGGAAAATCCTCCGCCATTTTGTCCAATTTTGAAATGAATCCAAATCTTCCATTTCCAAGTCAACCTGGATCACATACAAAGGTTTCATCAAGATCCCATGTGTTTTTATCACCCACGCACAGACATATATACCTTTTTCAGCTATTTGAATAGAGGATGGTCCAGAACAAAAGAGAAAATAAAATTTAGGGTATGAAAAATTTTTGTCTCGATAAATTGTATTACTTCACACAATTAAAATTGGGGAGAAGTAAAAAGGATAACCAGTCTGAAATAATAAAAAGTTATATTCGTATATCTAATCCAATATCGTCAATGCTAAATACATTACGTCCGCTACAAAATGCATAACAATTTTTCAGCCGATTCACAAAATTTTAAACACAAATGGAAAACATAAAAAATTTCGATAAATTATGTTTAACAAAAAATGAGTTTCGACAAAACAAACCTAAATATCAAACTCACCCTTAACATTTTATCAAAATAATAAAAGTGAAAAGTTTAAAAACCTTTATTGATTGGGAAAACATTGAAAATATTTTTTTTGTTGCGAAAGTTACTGGAAAATAAGAAAACACAAAATTAATATATTATATAAATTACATTTTTTTCTTATTTATTTTATTTACTACTTCAAATGGAAAACAAAATTAAAAAAATTGAAATCAGTGTGGGTCGGCAGGGTCAGCAATAAATTTTGTCTTTTTCCTGTTTCTGTTTTTTATTATGCTGAATAAAGTTGAATAGTCGTATCAAATTTATATAATTAATTTATATTTTCAAATTTATTTATCGAGTTTCATATAATAAGTTCAGCATGATGACATTCCAATCATTTTGCTATTGTAGTCAGCCCATTCATTTATAACAAACTAATCTCTATTCTTAAAATTTTCACCATCACCTTCTCCGGTTTTCCTTTGAACATTTTATTGAGTTAAAAAAATATCGAATTTCAATTAACTAAAAAACTCTTCAATTTTCACTTTATTTTTTATGTTGTTTTTCTTTTGCGTTTTTTGTCTTCGTTTCTCTCAAGATAACGATTTTTTTTTATTATTTTTATTTTGAAGTAAAACAAAAGAAAATGTCTTTTATATGTGTATAATTTAATTGAGTTCAAATATCTTAACTCAATTGAAAATCTACCCTATCAATAGATAGAGGAGACATTAGTGTAGTGTTATATGCACCCGCGTTCAAAAGGTTTAAAAGCTCTTAAAAATTGTAAAACCTGTAATTGTTATATATATAACTTATACTTGCTTTATATAAATAATTGTATATAATAAAATGATATAAAAATAGGAATTTTTAAAGAACAATCGTTCAGTTCATCCAAAAAGTAATTACAATAAACTTGTTCTCAAAAAATAAATAAATATTAATATAAATAATAAATAAAATCAATCAAAAGTTTTTCTTGTTTTGTTTGAAAATTAAAAGTTTAGAAAGGTGTTCATAGATGAAAAACTTAATCCTAACAGTAGGGAGAAAGAAAATTCCAACAATAACGGTATACATGTTGAGTATGTATATATTTTATATCATTCAACCATATCAGAATTCATATTACATCATTTGTTACTGTTGTTTGGCTTTTTGTCACCTGTTTGTTTTTGTTGTAGGTTTGAAGTATAAATTTCAATTTGTTTTCTGAGGCTAGAGAAATGAAAAGTTGAAAAATTGAGTGGAGGTTATATTTCCTCTTGAGTATTAGAAAACTTGTTTTATTATGTATGTAGAAAAAATACAATAACTTTCTTGATTTTTAATCGAATATTAAAGTGAAACCTCTAGTCCTTCACGCTTGATTTGAAAACTCAAAACTAGTTAAGCTTACGTTGATTCCTTTTCGTTTTGAAAATTTGATTCTATTCCCAAATCAAATCTGGAAAATTTGACTATATATTGAGTAAATGAAACTTAACTTGAACAACATTGAGCACCATGAAAGACGAAGTAGTCAGAATTACTCAAAGATAATGTAAAATACATATGTTAATCAATACAGAAAAAATAATCAAATTAAAAAAAAAAAAGTGAAGATAATAGAACATTATTTGTGTTTACCTAAAAAAATTTAGATATACTTACGAACATCAAATCCTTGGGTAACATCACCAAGCGGTTGGGCATGAAACCGATATTCATGCTCGTTAGCAATAAATTTTCGTATGCATCCGATCATCCCATCGTAGATGGGTAATTTTTTAACAAGACCTGTTATGTTGCCAGTACCTCCCAAGAAAACAGGCTCTCGAAAAGTTATCCGTGAAAACAAACCCTGCAAATAAAATTTACAAAATTATGAATGAATTATAACATAAATTTTTTGATTATTTGTTTATCATTGTTGAGTCTGTCCAATATGAACCCATTATGTCTGATAAATTGGCAAGTCACCAATAGTGACTCACTATATAAATGATTACTGTTATAAAAATAATCGATGTAAGTTTTTAAGTGAAGTTCATTCACGAAACTAATTCCTATTTAAGAGCCTTGACTACATCGGGATGTTTGACTCAACAATCAACAATGTGATGTAAAATCAATGTTTTGAATACTAAAGTAAAAATCGACGCTGAGATAACAAAGTTTATGCCGAATGCTTATAGAGTTTTAATACGATAAGAACTTCAAAGATCTTAAACGATTGATTGGCAAAACAGTTCTAACCACCTAGAGGTCTTTGTTATAGCCTTAGACAGTCGTAACACTAATTATTTTCTTATCTTGTTCAACATCTAAAAAAAAACTTTAGCTGGTACCTGAAAATGCCAACCGTCCCGGGTTGATATGCTTATAAAAATTGACAGATCACTTAAAAAACTAGTAAATCAGCCAGATTAGTGGGTTACATTCAATTAGCGTTATAACAAGTAGGCATAGCCGCCTTAAAACGTAATAGTTTCTAATTATTAGATGTTTTGTTAAATTATTCAAGTCACATACTTAGGCGTAGAAATCTACTGTCTAAAGGATAATCGAAAAAAAAGAACCGCATGAAGTGAAGACTTATGGTACCAGTTGGTAACTGAGATTTACAGTGAAGTGTTACGAGGCTGTTGTCCCCAAAAGAAGGTAAAAAAAACATAGAAAAAAAAATTATCTTTCCGGAAAACTTTCCTTTGTATGAATTAACGCGATCAATACAACTTATCGTTTTTTTCATACCTTTATGAGCCCTGTTAGAAATGATTTTGTTTTCAGCAATTGCTGTCTCACTTTTGATATGTTGTTGATTCATAATTTTTTTAGGATATAAACTTGGACATTTGGTAACCTGGAAGACAGTCGATGAGAATTATTGATTGGATATTATCCAGTTTTCATGAATATTAAAAAAAACTCCAATTTTTAGGGTAGTTAGCTAAAAACTAAAAACTTGATATTTTATTGTAGTTAAATTTAAAAAAAATGTATTTGTATATATTTGTCAGTCAGTTCGTGAATATCGTAAAACGAGATTTGTTTTTACTTTGCTTGATTAAATAATAAAATTTAGAAAAATTGGATTTTTGGAAGACAGGTTTTTAGTTTATATTTTGAGTAGAGCTTTAGTTTAATTAAAAAAAAATTTTTTGTGAGTTTCATTTTAATAAATTGTGTTGTAAGGAAAATGATAAAAATCGTAAAAATAATAAATCTAGTAATAACAAAAAAAAATAAATAAATTCGACCGTAGAGTCGAGCAGCTGTTTTTTTTAATATTTAGTTTGCATCAAACTTATGAAAATTAGAAAATTAATTAATTGCTAATATATTTAAAGTCAGTAACAATATGGTGCTCCGTTCTTGTGATTCTGTGGAAAAAGTTTTTTAACCAATTGTCTTTCTAAACCATATTGGAATCCATTATCCACCATTAAAAACAAGTAGGCAATGAAAATTGAATAGACAGAAAATTTTTGAGCTCCGAAAAATTTATTTATTTAAATCGTATAGTTTTAATTTATATCAAATTGTATTATAAACATCTGCTAAACATTAATACTAAAGATGATAACAAGAAATAGTTTTCTCACTGCAAATTCAACTAATTTCAAGATTGAAAATAAATCTAATTTGGATGATGAAAAACTGAAGCAATTGGATGAAAAATTCAAGTTACTCGAAAGTGAGACTTTAAAGAAATTGGATCAATCAATTGCCTTATGGGCTGAAGATCAGCGTAATACAATTTCTAATCATTTCTCGGATCTGAAGAAAGCTTTCTTGGAAGAAATTAACCAAGAAATTGAAACTCTCAAGAAAAAGGTTGTAACCCTTGAAAACAAAGTCAATTCCTTTGAAGATAAAGATAGTTTAATGAATGATTTCAATAATAACCGGACAAAACTGGTCATCAATGGAATCCCAAAAATTGCCAATGATTCTAATGAAATTATCGTGTCTAAGATTTCAAGTGCTGTTGGTTTTGAAAATCCTCCAAGAGTCAGAGCTTACCGGACCAAGTTTAATGATCAAAGTGATTCTCTATTGTTAAACTTTGAATCTGAATTTAACAAGGATGAATTCTTCTTCAACTATATGAAAATTGCAAACCGTCTAACCGTTGAAAATATCTTTAACGAACCAGGAAATTTCAATAGGATCTTTATTCAATTTGCGATGTCCAAAAATCAATTTGCACTTTTCAAAGAGGCCATGAAATTTAAAAAGGAACGAAAAATTAGAAATGTCAAAGTTGGACAAATCGGTCTTGATGTTACTTTTAACAATGGCAGAAAAGCTAGTTTCTCATCAATTAATGATCTAAATCTTATGATTATCGCAAACCAAGTTTTTTAGGAGCTCTCTTTTTCCGAAGATAATGTCAAAAACAAATATATATGAAAAACTAACCTTTTTTATCTTCAATCTGGTGAGTGTTATTATGAAATGCTTTCTTTTGTTTCCTTTTTTAATTTTGTTGTTTATTTCATCACTTGATTTTTATTTCTGTGCTTTTGATTATGCCTTTTTCATGATATCTAAATGTTTGCCTCTCTTATTGAGGCTATCAAAATTTAATTTCCCAGATTAATTCATTTAAACTTTCCACAAATACTCTTAACATTAATAATATTATTTTAAAATCAGCTTTTAATAACAATAATAATTTCAATTTTATTCATATTAATCCTGGAAGTCTTAAACCAAATCTAAATGAAATTCGTTCTGTTATCAATAATTTAAACTTACATGCACTTGCTATTTCTGAATCTTGGTTTAACGAGAGTATTAATGATCGTTTAATTGCAATTAATGGACTTAATTTATTCAGACATGATCGTGTTGGAAAACGTGGTGGGGGTGTTGCTATTTATTTACTTAATAGTATTAAGGGTAAAATTGTATGCAAAAGCAGATCAAATAGTATTGTTGAATATTTATTCATTGAAATCATTAATAATAATAATGAGAAATTGTGTTTTGGAGTCGTTTACAATCCTCCCAATAATAAAATTTCTGATAATTTGAAGCGTGTTTTTTCTGATTTATCAATTAGATATCCTCATTTAATTATTGTTGGAGATTTTAATATTAATCTTCTTTCTAAATTAAAAAAAACAACTAGTTTTATAAATTTTTTGTCATCAATTTCCTTAAATATCTGTTTGGAAGAACCAACTAATTTTGTTGACGGATGTAATCCAAGTTTAATTGACCTGTCAATTGTCAAAAATCGTAGCTTAGTTAAAAGTTTTTCCCAACTTTCTATTGGTAGCTTTACGACACATGATTTATTATTTGGTTCTTATTCAATCAACATGTCTTCTTTTGTTAATAATAGTTTTAAATTTTATCGTAATTTCAAAAATATTAATTTAGATAATTTATTATTTTGTGCTTCAAAATGTGATTTTGATAAAATTTATTGTCTTTCTAATATTGATGACCAAGTTCAAGTTTTGACCGATGAATTAAAAAAATTAATGAATATTTTTGCTCCTTTGAGGAAAATTAAAATCAAGAAAAACACTGCTGCACCTTGGATGAACGATTCACTAATAAATTTGATTAATCGTAAAAATTTTTACTATTCATCGTTTAAATCTGAAGTGAACATTCACCTTAAAAACAATCATCTCATAATGTTTAAAAAACTTCGTAACAAATGTACTAATCTTAGAAAATATCTTCAACGTGAATGGTTTAATTCTAAAATTGATCCAGACCTTCCTTCTAAGACATTATGGAATAATTTGAAAAATAATGGTGTTACTAAAGATTCTAATAATGTTATTACCAGTTTTTCGGCTGAAGAATTCAATAACTATTTTTCAAATTCATTTTCTAAAAAAACTGCACATCTGGTAACTTTTGATAATGATTGTGATGAAGCTGGTTGTTTTGAATTCTCTACTATCACTGATATCGATGTCGATTTTTATCTTAGTTCTATTAAAACTAATGCTTGTGGTGTTGATGAGATTCCAATATTTTTCATAAAAATGCTTGGTTGTTTCATCATCCCATTTATCACTTATATTGTCAATAACTGTATTACACAGTCTTATTTCCCTGAGCATTGGAAATGTAGTATTATAAAACCTATCCCAAAAAAATCAAATCCAACTAATTTAGAAGACTTCAGGCCAATTAGCATTTTACCATCATTATCAAAAGTTTTGGAAAAAGTATTGAAAAACCAAATTCAAAGTTATGTTGATAATGATTCTCTTCTCTATAAATTTCAATCTGGGTTTAGAAATGGACTCAGTACTAATTCAGCAATGCTTAAAGTTATTCATGATCTTTGCCTTGCCTTTGAAGAGAATAAAGTGTCAATAATTTGTTTCCTTGACTTCAAAAAAGCTTTTGATCTTGTTGATCATATGTCTCTTTTGTTGAAACTAAGAAATAAATTCAAATTCTCAATCAGATCTTGTAACTTTATTAAATCGTTTTTATCTAATCGCAAACAACAAGTTTCTATTAATAATATTCTATCACATCAAGTTGAGATTAGCTCTGGTACTCCTCAAGGTGGCATTTTATCTGCTTTATTATTCACTATTTTTATTAATGACCTTCCTGATTATGTTGACATCAATATCCATCTTTATGCGGATGACTCTCAGATTTATTGTTCTTTTCCGTTTGATCAATTTAATTTATGTGTTGATAAAATGAATGCTTCTCTTTCTTCTATTTCTGATTGGACAAATTTGAATCATGTTTATGTTAACCCATTAAAATCACATGCTATGATTATTAGCAGAAAGAAAATTAATAATCCTCCTCCCATTTTATTTGATGGTAATGTCATTAATTATGTTGAAAAAACAAAATCATTAGGTTTAATTCTTAATTATGATCTCACTTTTGATGATCATGTTATTAAACTTTGTGGTGAAGTTAACAGTTGCTTAGGGATGCTTTATCAATCAGTTAGTTTCACACCTGTCAATTTACGTTTGAAACTTGTTAGAGCTTTAATAATACCCAAATTACTATATTGCTCAAATATTTTCCATAATTGTTCAAGAAAAAGTTGGGATTTACTAAATGTAACATTTAATAACTGCGCAAGATATATATTTAATCGAAACAGATTTAGTTCAATTTCTACCTTTTCTTTTCAAATTTTAAATTGTTCTCTTGAAAATTATCTTAAATATCGTACTTGTCTATTTTTGCATAATTTAATAAAATATAAATGTCCAGACTATCTTTATGAACTTCTCATTTTTCCAAGATTTCAACGAAATAAGTTACTGAAACTTCCAAACAGTTGCCTTTCTTCACAATTTAGATCATCGTTCTTTGTTGAGAGTATTAGATTGTGGAATAATCTTGAAGCAGGCATTAGAATTCTTGAATCAACTTCTGACTTCAAGAGGAAATGCTTGCTTCATTTCTCCTCATGTTAAGGGTTTGGTCATTGCACAGAAGTGATAATCAATAAGTTTAGGCTTTTTGAACTCAAATTACTATTTATTAAAGAAAGCAGTTTATTAATGTCACCAGATTGATTTTGTTACATTTTCAATAATTCTTTATTTTCACAATTATTTAATTCTTTTTTTTTTTTTTTTGTATTAATTAATCAATGAATAATTAATATTTTAATATTAAACTTAGTTCACGATAAACTTCGGTTTAAAAAGGAATTCCTTATGTGATACTACACTGTATAAATAAATAAATAAATAAATAAATAAATAAATAATCGTTTTTGTAATCAACTTTAGTAATTAACTTTAATTTTTACTTCACCACAATTTTAAATTGTGTGAAGCAATGCAATCTTACATGCCCCAACTTTTGTTTTTTCTTTTGTTTTCGACTATCCTCTATCTAAATAGCCAATAAAAATTTTGGTGTTCGTCTGTATGTGCGTGGGTGGGTGTGTGTGTGGGTGACATTTATGCATAGCATCTTGATGAAAATTTGGCAAATGATACAGGTTTACTTGAAAATAAAAGATCTGGATTCATTTTAAATTTGGACAAAATGGTGGGGGGTCTCTTGAACACCTCTAAATTTAAATAATGAATAACTTCTAATCCTGGCTTATGATCTTATTGAAACTTAGTATATAAGGTTTAAGTACAGTTTCCAATATTTCTGCATACCAACTTCTGGTTTGTCAGTTCCGGTTAAAAAGTTTTTTTTTCAAGTGTTTATCCCTACTGTAGTCTACAATTACGATCGATTTTCATGAAACGTCAGAAAAAGCTTTCAAGTATTATGAGAAAAATTTTATCAGCTTTTGGAGTACATTGGATAAAGATTTGGGAGGTCCAGCATTTGGGTGGCCCCTAGATTACACTAGAATTTTTTTTTCACTGTACAGTTTGCGGCACCCTCGCATTTCGTGTGAATACCCATAAAAATATTATTTGCAAAATCTGATATCAATCGGTCAATTCTAAGACGTGCCTCCGGCCACTTAAAGTTGAGAAATTTTGTTCTGGACCTTAAACAAAAACTTTTTCTATTTTTGTGCGACACCCTCTCATTTCGTGTCAATACCCATAAAAAATTATGTGTAAAAATTGAAATCAATCGTTCAACTCTAGAGGGTGCCCCCGGGCACTTAAAGTTGAGAGGTTTGGTTGTGGCCACTATAAATAAAAATTTTAATTTTTTGTACGACACCCTTCCGTTTCATGTCAATATCCATATATATATATATATATATATATATATATATATATATATATATATATATATATATATATATATATATATATATATATATATATATATATATATATATATATATATATATATATATATATATATATATATATATATATATATATATATATATATATATATATATATATATATATATATATATATATATATATTATTTGCAAAATTTGAAATCAATCACTTTACGTTGATGGTTTTGTTGTGGCCATTACAAGGGAAAATTTAAATTTTTTGTACGACACTCTTCCATTTGGTGTCAATACCCATAAAAATATTATGTGTAAAATTTGAAATCAATCGGTCAACTCCAAGGCGTGCCCCCGGCCACCTAAGTTGAGAGTTTTTAATGTGGCCATAATAAAGCAAAATTTAAATTTTTTGTACGACACCCTCCCATTTGGTGTCAATACCCAAAAAAATATTATTTACAAAATTTTAAATCAATCGTTCAACTCTAAAGCGTGCCCCCGGCACGAACGATTGGTTTCAAATTTTACACATAATTGTTTTATGGGTATTAACACGAAATAGGAGGGACACCCTCCTATTTCGTGTTAATACCCACAAAATATAAAAAAAATTTTTAAGGTCCAGAACAAAATTTTGAACGATTTGACAGAATTGAACGATTGATTTCAAATTTTGCAAATAATATTTTAACGGGTATTGACATGAAATGGAAAGGTGTCGTACAAAAAAATTAAATTTTTGTTTATAATGGCCAGAACAAAACCTCTCAACTTTAAGTGGCCGGGGGCACGCCTTAAAATTGAACGATTGATTTCAAATTTTGCAAATAACATTTTTAAGGGTATTCACACGAAATGGAAGGGTGTCGTAGAAAAAAATTAAATTTTTCTTTGTAATGGTCAGAGCAAAACCTTTCAAGTTTAGGTGTCCGGAGGCACGCCTTAGAGTTGAACGATTGATTTTAGATTTTACACATAATTTTTTTATGGGTATTGACACAAAATTGGAGGGTGTCGCACAAAAAATAATTTTTTTTTTAAGATCAAGAACAAAATTTCTCAACTTTAAGTTAAGTGGCCAGAGGCACGTCAAATTTTGCAAATAATATTTTTACGAGTATTGACATAAAATGGGAGGGTATCGTACAAAAAATTCAAAACCTCTCAGCTTTAAATGGCCAGAACAAATCCTTTCAAGTTTAAGTGGCCGGAGGCGCGCCTTAGAGTTGAACGATTGATATCAAATTTTGAAATAATATTTTTACGGGTATTGACATGAAACGGGAGGGTGTCGCACAAAAAATTAAATTTTATTTTAAGGTCCAGAACAAAATTTCTCAATTTTAAGTGGCCGGAAGCACGTCTTAAAATCAACCGATTGATTTCAAATTTTGCAAATAATATTTTTACGGGTATTGACATGAAATGGAAGGGTGTCGTAGTAAAATTTAAATTTTTGTTTGTAATGGCCACAAGTGGCCGGGAGAACGCCTTAAAGTTGACCGATTAGTTTCAAATTTTGCAAATAACATTTTAAGGGTATTCATTCGAATCGGAAGGGTGTCGTACAAAAAATTTAAATTTTTCTTTGTAATGGCCAGAACAAAACCTTTCAAGTTTAAGTGGCCGGGGGCACGCCTTAGAGTTGAACGATTGATATCAAATTTTGCAAATAATATTTTTACGGGTATTGACATGAAATGGAAGGGTGTCGTACAAAAAATTTAAATTTTTCTTTGTAATGGTCAGAACAAAACCTCTCAACTTTATGTGACCGGGGGCACGCCTTAAAGTTAACCGATTGATTTCAAATTTTGCAAATAACATTTTTAAGAGTATTCATTCGAAATGGGATGGTGTCGTACAAAATATTTAATTTTTTTTTTGTAATGGCCAGAACGAAACCTTTCAAGTGTAAGTGCCCGGTGGCACTCCTCAGAGTTGAACGATTGATTTCAAATTTTGCAAATAATATTTTTACGGGTATTGACACGAAACGGGAGGGTGTCGTACAAAAATTTTAAATTTTTCTTTGTAATGGCCACAACAAAACCTCTCAACTTTAAGTGGCCGGGTGCACCCCTTAGAGCTGACCGATTGATTTCAAATTTTACACATAATATTTTTATGGGCATTGACACCAAATGGGAGGGTGTCGTACAAAAAAATTAAATTTTTCTTTGTAATGGCCTCAACCAAACCTCTCAACTTTAAGTGGCCGCGGCACGCCTTAGAGTTGAACGATTGATTTCAATTTTTACACATTTTATGGGTATTGACATGAAATGGAAGGGTGTCGCACAAAAAATAAAAAAGTTTTTTTTTAAGGTCCAGAACAAAATTTCTCAACTTTAAGTGGCCGGAGGCTCGTCTTAGAATTGACCGATTGATATCAGATTTTGCAAATAATATTTTTATGGGTATTCACACAAAATGGGAGGGTGCCAAACAAAAAATCAAATTTTTGTTTTTAAGGGCCACCCTAGTCCAGCATACAACAGTCGGTTTTTACCCAATGTTTTTTATGTTTGTTGGGAGCATAAAACATTCATTCGTGAATGAATTTTGCTTAAACTTTGCAAAAAATGCAAATATTTATGACAAAGAACTGATTAGTTTTTGAGCGATAGTGGCCAAAGTGGTGTGGGGTCTTTGGAGCACCTGTTTTTTCGAAAGCTCAATAGAATTGAATGAAACTTTGTACATCAGGATTTAGTATGGTTCACAACAGTTCTGCATAGCAATTTCCGGTTTTTCACTTCCGGTAAGGAATTTTTTTTTCTACTTTTTTGAAGTTTTTTCAGTATCTTTATGCACACTACAGCCTACAATAATGAAGTGATTATGATGAAACTTATGGAAAAAGTTTTAATTAGTGTGAAAAGATAATTATTATCTTTTGGGACTGTTTATGAAGTTGTCAAATCTCTTCAAAAAAAATCAGTTGTGAAGTTTGTGAAAACCAAACAAAATATATGATCAGTAAATAATACTGAAACCAGCAACACAACATATTTGAGAGTTGAAATCCAGAGGTCATCCCAGTCATTAAATATTTTAGTTTTAGTACTAATTAATATACAATGTCATAATAATATATAATACGTATGTTGTTGTAAGAAAGGTCTTTTTGGTTTTCTGATTTTAACTGTGTGACCTGCAGAGAGAAAACAAATCGAAATAAATATTATTTAAAACAAATTAATTGAGTTTATTTATTTTTAGAAGAAACAACAAATTCATACAAGTTCATTTTATGAACATTTTTTGGTGCCGAAACCCGGGAATAATTATTTCAACTTTATATAGTTTTAAACATCAACATTTCAACTAAATAATAGATTAAATCATCAATATTTCAACATTATTCAGCGTTATAATTTTATGTGCCAACCAGCTCAAAATCACACCTTACAAGTTACAGCTTCATACAAATAACTGAAGTTCAATATTGATACAGCGTGCGGTAAGGTATACAACAAGCAATCCAGGTACAATTTTATTATACTATTATTTTGTGAGCAAGTGAATTATTATTGTGAAGTGAGTAAAAGCATAATTTAGAACACCACGTGCAAACTAACCTCTTAATTAAACTAACCTCAAATGTCAGAACGGCTAAAACGACTACGTGATCGTGCGGTTTCACAGATCAAAACCTCACTTAAATCTGCTGAGGCAATCACGGCTACCACAGGAATTGAAACTATAGCTAGCCGATTAGAAATTTTAGAGTCCAGTTACCGAACTTTCAACGAACACGAGATTGAACTGTTTGCAGATGATGATTATGAGCCTATTACAACAAAGGTAGATGAGGTGTACTGTAAAGCACGTGAACTGTTTTTAGAAGCATCGGCAAAGTTAAAACCGTTAGTGGCTGATCGTCCAGAACTAAATACTACTTTGGAAAATTTCGTGACACAACAACGATCATTTTATGAAGGACTTAATTCAACAGCGCAAGCACGTCTTCCCAAGATAACCATCACACCGTTTGCTGGTGAATACCAGTACTGGCCGTCATTCCATGACTTGTTCACAACAACGGTTCATGATAGTAAAAACATAAGCAACGTGCACAAATTTCAAATACTAAGTGGATTGCTGAGGGGCGATGCAGCTTCGTTGATTCGTCACATTAGTATTACTGATGCCAATTATACCGAGGCATGGGATAAATTATGTAAGCGGTATAACAAGCTGAATCCATTAATTCACTCACATATTCAATCATTCTTTAATCAAAAATCGTGCCATCAAGCAAATGGGAAAGAACTAAGACGCCTCGTAGAGCACGCAGACGAGATTATCCGTGGGCTGCGAGTATTGGGTCCTGAAGCCGAGACACGAGATCCTTGGCTCATCTATATCATGACATCAGAAATCGATAATGAGTCAAAACAACTGTGGGCAAAACATTCAGTAGATAAAAATTATCCATCGTTCAACGACTTTATTGAGTTTCTAAATTTGAGATGTGACACTTTGGAAATTTGTGAACAAGGCGCTTATAAATCCACAACGGCTTCCAAGCATTCAGTCAAAAGTTTCCTAACGAGTAGTGAAATAACACAAGTATGCATAATATGTAAAGATGCACATCTGATTCACAAATGCCCTACGTTTAAAAACTTTACGCTGGAAACTCGTCACAAAACCGTACTCGATAAGGAACTATGCCGTAATTGTTTACGCAAGGGACACATTAGCACAAAGTGTTACAACAAGGCATGCTGTCTCATTTGCAACAAACGTCATCACACGTTGCTTCACGACAGCGATCTACCATCGATAACACCATCTAAAAATATAACACCAATTGCAAACCATCATATTCTCTGCGATGATCCACTTAATTCAAATCAACCTAGTGCATCATCTGTCAATTCATATACACAGGAAGCGATATCAAAAGATGATCAAAAGCTAGTATTTCACACGCTTTTCATAACGCATGAAACCATCCTACCAACAGCGGTAGTACATGTGTCATCATGTACAGGACAACTCCAGTTAGCAAGAACATTGCTTGATTCAGGCTCACAAATGACCTTTGTGACAGAATCATGCATACAACGCCTAGGTCTTAAACGAACACATGCATCAATTACAATTCACGGCCTAGCATCAACTCCAGCTGGAATTACAAAAGGGAAAACCGAGATAACACTAACATCACGTGTAGATAAACACTACACTATCACTATCGAAGCATATATCGTACCACAAATTGCTCATCTTCTACCAAGTAAACGCCACTCCATCGCAAATCATAAAATTTTAAGTTCAATACAGTTGGCAGATCCCAATTTTCATAATAGTAATGAAATTGATATATTATTAGGTGCTGCTGTATTTTTTGATCTATTACAGCCCGAACGAGAAACAATATCTGGTCTACCTACCCTCCAGAATTCAAAATTCGGTTGGCTGGTCGCAGGCACCTTAAATTCTGATACTACAGAGTCAACATATGTTCATACTGTTCTTGAGTCAGTTGCTCCTACCAATTATCAAGATGACGTCAGTATACTCTTAAAGAAGTTTTGGGAAATCGAACAAATTCCAAGTCAATCTCCACCTATTCCTGCTGATAGCTGGTGTGAAAAACATTACAAGGAAACGTCCACTCGAGATGCATCTGGGAGATTTTGTGTGAGACTACCATTCAAATGTCCAAGACCACGGCTGGGTAACTCATTTCATGCAGCCCAAAGGAGGTTATTAGCTATGGAAAAGAAATTCAAAATATCACCCGAATTCCAAAAGAGTTACACACAGTTTATGCGTGAATACATAGAATTGGGCCATATGAGTCATCTTCCATGGTCAAAGGTTCCAGCAAGCAATGATGATAAATATTTTATTCCCCACCATGCTGTGGAAAAATCATCTAGCAGCACCACGAAACTTCGAGTGGTTTTTGACGCATCCTGTCAAACCACTACGTCAGTCTCACTAAATGATACATTACACATCGGTCCTAACATTCAATCAGACCTTACTACGATAGTATTGCAGTTTCGAAAGCCTATAATAGTATTTGTTGCCGACATTGAAAAAATGTATCGGCAAGTAAAAATGAACTCGATCGATGCAAATTATCAATTAATTCTTTGGCGTGAGAACCCAAAGGATCCGATAAAGGCTTACAAACTAAATACAATCACATATGGCACTGCATGTGCCCCGTACTTAGCAATCCGAACTCTTCAGCGGTGTACAGAAGATTATCAAACAGTTTATCCAGAAGCAGCTAAATCAATTTGCTCGAACTTTTATGTCGATGACATATTAACGGGTTGCAATTCATTAGATGATGCTAAGTGTCTAAAAACGAATATTATTACCATTTTAGGCTCCAGTGGGTTTCAATTAAGAAAATGGAGGTCCAACTCACCTGAGTTTTTGCAGTCGTTCACGCATGAAGAAATCGAAAATACGCCGAAGTTAATTGAAGATGATCCTGCTGTTAAAACATTGGGAATTGTTTGGCACTCAGAAACAGACACGTTTCAGTTTAAGGTACAACATTCAAGCAACAGTGTTGATTGGACAAAGCGCAGCATGTTATCAGCGGCATCAAGAGTTTACGATCCACTCGGCTGGTTATCTCCTGTGATTATTCTATTTAAGCTCATACTCCAAAAAATTTGGCTGATCAAAGTTGATTGGGATGCTCAGTTACCAGAACAAATAATCAGGGCATGGAAGGAGGTTCATGATAAAATGGCTCATCTTACCAACATTCGCATCTCCAGATGTTTGACAACCCATTTGAAGCCAAGGTCTACTCAATTACATGCATTCTGCGACGCTTCCGAAGCAGCATATGGAGCAGTCATCTATCTGAGAGCCGAAGATGAATTGGGTAACATAACTGTCAACATAATATGTGCAAAAAGCAAGGTTGCACCACTGAAGCAGATTTCTTTACCGCGTTTGGAGTTGTGCGGAGCAGTTTTAGTATGTGATCTGGTCAAATTCTGCATAAGTTCATTGCAGTACGATAACATATCGATCCATGCCTGGACCGATTCTATGATCGTGCTTCACTGGTTATCTGATGTTCCTAGAAGATGGACCAGTTTTATAGCCAATAGAACATCTCGAATCCTTGATACAGTACCTCGCAGCAACTGGGCTCATATCAAATCAGAGCAGAACCCAGCTGATCACATCACCCGAGGAGTGAAACCTCAAGCGATACCAAGCTTAGATCAGTGGTGGAAGGGGCCATCATGGTTAATTAATCCAGAGAACAGTTGGCCGCAAAATATGAAGATAACAGTATCTAGCGATCAAGAAGTATTAGAAGAGCGTACCAAATTTGTCAAAGTATTTGTAGAAACACCAAAGCCAGAAACCATAGTTGCGCAGTTGATAGCAAGGTATTCGTCATGGTTTAAACTGCGTAAGGTCATGGTATACATACTACGATTCGGTAGACCCAAATCAAAGAATCATGTGTTGAAGCTAGGTGGTATCATCCATCCCTCAGAGTTATGTGAAGCAGAAACCGTAATTCTGCGGAATGTTCAGCAGACCAGCTTCAACACAGAATTATCAACTATCTCGGCTGGTAAATCACTATCAACAAGTCACTATTTGTCCTCATTAGATCCATTCATTGATGATAAGGGCTTATTACGAGTTGGAGGGCGGTTAAACCATTCGCAATTAAGCTATGCAGCAAAACATCCAGTCATCTTGCCGAAAGACCATTTAATCAATATCTTAATCATTCAGGAAGTTCATGTGTGTAATCTTCATGCAGGTAATTCACTGGTTTTGACAGCAGTCAGACAGAAATACTGGATGATCGGTGCCCGTTACACGATAAAACGATATATTAAGACTTGTGTAACCTGTATTCGCCATCGTGGAACGAAAATGGAACCAAAAATGGGCAACTTACCAGAAGAGCGTTGTACCATCAATAGACCATTTCTAAAAACAGGCCTGGACTATGCCGGACCAATAGTTATCAAAACAAGCAAACGGAAATCCGCTCCAACTGAAAAGGCTTATATTGCAGTGTTTGTGTGTCTGTGTGTTAAGGCGGTTCACTTGGAGGTTGTATCCAGTCTGCACACAGAGTCATTTTTGGCCGCACTTAAGAGATTTGTTTCGCGTAGAGGAGTTCCGGAAGAAATTTGGTGCGACAACGGTTCTACCTTCATTGGTGCGAATCGAGAACTACGAACGCTGCGACAACAACTAGTCAATCAACAACAAAATTCATCCATATCCAATTTCTCGTTGCAGCAAAACATAAAATTTCATTGGATTCCTCCACGAGCACCTAACTTCGGGGGTTTATGGGAATCGACCGTAAAATCGGTCAAGTATCATTTAAAACGGGTCATGAATGTCAGTGCCACGTACGAGGAGCTTACTACTGTTATCACGCAAATCGAGTCCATTCTCAATTCGCGCCCGTTATGCAAAATTGATGATGATCCGGAAAATCTACTAATATTGACACCAGGTCATTTCCTCATTGGCCAGCCATTAGTTAGCATTCCAGAACCCAACTTAACCAGTGTACCAATGAACAAGCTATCTAGATGGCAAAACTTGCAGCAACGAGTACAAGGATTTTATAAATGTTGGTCAAAGGACTATTTAACATCATTACAGCATCGCTATAAGTGGAAGACTACATCCCAACAGCTAGTTATCAACGATATTGTATTGATCCACGATGAAAACGCCCATTCTTGTCAATGGTTACTCGGGCGCATCATTAACATCCATCCAGGAACTGACGGCATTGTGCGTGTTGTCACAGTCAAAACCGCCTATAGTGAGCTGAAGCGTTCAGTTAACAAACTGGTAAAATTACCAATTACCACATCATAAACTCAACACCAGCTATTCGGATAAACCAAACAAGTTTTATTAATTAGTTATCATTCTTTTCTTTATTAGATAAAATACAAACCAAATTTCAATTTTCAAGGCGAGTCAACCCGCCATAAAAGGTTAAACACATAAAGGTTTGACGGAGGAAATGCCAAAAACCTATGAAGAAAGAGCACCATCAATTTTTTGGTCAACAAAATGCAACACCACTTAAGAAACAAATTCCTTAAGACGCCGGAGTATGTTTATGAAGTTGTCAAATCTCTTCAAAAAAAATCAGTTGTGAAGTTTGTGAAAACCAAACAAAATATATGATCAGTAAATAATACTGAAACCAGCAACACAACATATTTGAGAGTTGAAATCCAGAGGTCATCCCAGTCATTAAATATTTTAGTTTTAGTACTAATTAATATACAATGTCATAATAATATATAATACGTATGTTGTTGTAAGAAAGGTCTTTTTGGTTTTCTGATTTTAACTGTGTGACCTGCAGAGAGAAAACAAATCGAAATAAATATTATTTAAAACAAATTAATTGAGTTTATTTATTTTTAGAAGAAACAACAAATTCATACAAGTTCATTTTATGAACAGGGACACATTAATCAAAGTGGCGGGGGGTCTACCGTACAAATTCTGACTTTTCATACTTTGTTTTTAAAGTTTTTTGGGAGCATACAGACTTCATTCATTCATTTATTTTAATGACAACTAGACAAAAGATAGAGACTTAAATAACAAAGAACTGATTAGTTTTTGGACAATATTGAAATAAGTGGTAGGGGGCCTCTCAAACACCTGTTTACTGTGTCACAATTTTTTCAATGTTTGTTGGGAGCACAGAGCATTCGTTTGTGAATGAATTTTGATGAAACTTTGGAAAAATATGCAATTATGTATGGCAAGGAACTGATTAGTTTCTGAGCGATAGTGAACAAAGTAGTGGGGACTGTCGCAAAAACCTGTTTTTTTGAAAGCTCAATAACATCTGTACCTGATAATTGAATTAGATGAAACTTGATACATAACCATAACCTGAGGGTTTAAGTTAGGGTTTAAGTGAGGGTTTAAGTTAGTTTAATAACTATGAAAAGCTCAAAAAATTTAGATGATGGTCAACATTATATGTAAGCATGGATGCATATGGGAAATGTTTCCTTATTTTAACTAAATATTTTGTCTGTAATTAAATATCTGCATTTTTTAAATTTTACATGACAAGTTAATTGTTAATTATGAAATGTTAATGTTAAGAAAAATAAAACCAAAAAGAAATAATTCCATTTATTACTTTCGATGTTTCAATTCACTCCATAAATGTATCTTTTATTAAATAATCATTTATCTTCATGATTTCCACACGCACACACCCTTCTTAGTTCAACTGTTTTTATCCCTCCTTTAGCATCGTATATTTTTTTCCCATATTCCCTTTTCTTATTCATCTAATAGTTTTTACAACTCTTACTTTCATCAATATAACCACTTTGATGAGCTAGATCATTAGAAATCACAAAAAAAAATCCTAACATCATTAGGAAAGGAACACAAAAGGAACAGACCTAAAAATAGAAGAATCTAACCTTCCGAACTTTAAGATAATATAAAACAACAACAATAAAATCAAAGAATAAAAAGTCGTATGTAAGATGGTTTTAGATTTTCTTACAGTGTATACCGCAACGTAGTTATAAGTAAAAGTCATATTTAAAAAAACGACTGTGTTTGAAATCTACGTAGGCTTACAATTTATTTGTGATACACGCTACAACTAAACAAAAAAAGGAACAGTTAAACAAATGTGACACATATCCATGTCCAGGATAAATAGGAAAAAAATGAAGATACTGATAGGGTTTTCCGTTTTCTCATTTGTTTTTTTTTCTGTAAAATATTTCTCTATGACTTCAAAATTTTATATGTTGCAGACCAACCATAAAATATATTTCCTTTTGTCCTGATGTCGTATTATAAATAGATTTTTTGATTATATTTTTTCGGTATTCCTGAAATTTATGATACAATTTAATGTTATAAATGGTTATTAGAAAATATTAAAGGAGTGATAGTTTTTGAATGGTTTGGTTTGGCTATTTTATTTAAGTTGAACCAACCAACAAAAAATACAATACCATCATAAATAATTTGAATTGTAGGAAATCGAAAGGAAACTGATTTCAAAATCTTGATCTTTTATGTTTTGAGCAAATTTCGTATAAACATAGATTGGTTTTATGATGCCGATGTGTAATTGTGGAAGAGGATTTTTCAATCAATGACACGTAATGCGTTATAGTGGTCAAGATTTTTTCCAAGCTTTAAAAACTTTTCTACAACCAGATACATAACTTAAAATTATTTTCAAAAGTCCAAACACATTAAAATTTACATGGAACGGAATGGATGAGAAATCGAGCTTTATAAAAGTATTAATATTTCTCTTACTTTTATTTCCTTCATCATGTAATCCATTACTGTAACTGATTGAAACGATGTGTTTTATTATCCGATTATTTGAAACCAATATATTTTTAATACGAGAAAATGTCATTTAATTTAACCGTTCGTTGATCTGATTAATTTATTTCATTTTATTTATTTACAAAATATCAATTTTACAAACATTGTGATTGAATAAAAGCTCCTATCATATCCAGTTTATATAATTTTACTTGATTTTCTGAACATGGTATATGTTGAATATGTTCAATATATTTTTGTTTATCTTGTCCATCTAACATTATTTTATTATATGAGTTATTGTGTAAAATAATTCATGAAAAACCTACAATACAAAATCAACATCAACTTTCCACTACGTAGCTTACTACACCTCAACCCTTTTAATCATAAAAAATCATTTTTCAATCTTTGCTTAAATTGTTTCCTTTTTTTCCCAGAAAAATATCTTATAATTTAAAAAACCAACGAAATGATCCAAAAACATCAAATTCATTATAAATTTATAAAGAGTTGAATGATTTTTAGGGAAAATTTAAAATAAAGTAAATACTTTGAGTTTAATTTAATATAATAATTATTTGTTGTGTTACCTGTGATCGTCCTTGAACACGATTTCCTTGATTTAAAACCAACCAAGCATCCCAACGATGTCGGTAAACTGTAACAGTATTCCATTGATTCAATATTACGGTTTCTTCGGATTGAACTTTTCCTGTTCCTGAGCCACAATCGAACCTGAAACAAAATAAAAAGATATCAAAATTCCACGTAACATAATTAAAATTTTTTCTTAATTTCTTAGCAAGCACAAAATCTCTGTAAAACAAATGAATTACGTTAACCTCCAATCACGCAACTTCTATAAACGATAATTATACTGTAAAATATACAACGACGACGAAGTTTGTTTTCCAAAAAAAATTGTAATATCCTAATAAGGTTACATATTCCGTTACTCTTGTGCTCAAAATAATTTCTTTTTATTTATTTAATTAAATTTTTAATTTTTCCATGGTAGGAAGGAAACTGAAAAATTTTCATTCTAAACGACTTTTTCCAATTTCTGTTTCTTTTACAAACCAAGATTTTTATTTTTTTTTCACCAGAAAATAATTATTTGAATAAGGTTGCTCTACTCCTAAGGGTTAGAAATTAATTGTATTTACATTTAACATTAAAATGGAAAAGGATCATTGTTCTGAGTTCGAAGATCAAACACGTTTTTCTATAACGGTAATTAAATGAAAATTAATTAGGGAAAACAGGTAATAATTAAATATATTCCATGAGGACGTAATGTTAAAAATTTGACAATCATATTTCTAAAAATAATTTTTGAATGGGATTGAATTCCTAATTACAACAATGATTTTATGGGGTTAAGAGGTTTTTAAGTTAAAATTTAATTAAATTTTAAAGATGAAGAGCCATTCAGTTGGGCAATATATTGATGGCGCTTTAAACTATGATATCACCGAAAACCATCAAAGGTATGGAATTTCGAAGGAGCGAACGTGTTGATGGGGTATTATATAGAGATCTCGTTCACTTCATCGAAGAGATGATTAATAAATTGGCTGGTTTTATATTTGAAGTCAATTAGATTTCTGAATTTAATTACCACATTTGTTATGTATAGCCTGGCATATGGTGACGTAATGTAATACAGTCACAGATTCATGTAGTTTACATTTCCTTACATCTCACAATTTTACATATCACGCGTAGTTCACAACAATTTCTCGTTCATCCATAATCTATAGTCATATTTTCGTATAGTTTCCGTTACACATATTCCTTCTTAGCATAACACAGTTAACAATAATATTTTATTTTACAATCCACTATTATTGGTTCAAACTGCGTTTCCACCAGCGTTGCTTCACCATACTGCATGAATTTGAATTCTCCGGACCTTTAATCGTAATTGCTCTAAATATTTTCAAACCTCAAATAGCTGTGCATATTTGTTCAATTGTCTTAATATCTAACAATTATTATCCTACAATCAGTTTTGCAATTGTCTACAAAACGTATTATATTTCTTATATAGGTATTTTTATCAATTTCTATTTCCGTTATAAATCTAGAGTTTACTGTACCACGGTTGTAAGCTATTATTTCGTACTACGTAATCATCATAAAATCGGTTGAACATATGTTTAATCCATTCTAATATCGCAATATATTAATATTTCTTCCAAGTGCGTTGTAAATAACTGAAATTATCTTACAGTTTTATGTATTACAAAATATCAAACAGTATTTGTTTTAAAACGGAAAATGTACTAACATCCCAGCTAGCACAAATTTGTAGCAATAGAGCTAATGTTACAAATAAAAGAGTCGCAAGATTAGATATGTAACGCAACTGTAGCTCCATTGCGACAGAAAAAGCAGAATTTACGGTATATTTTGATACAACTTTGGTTGTAATTAGACTACAAATGTGTTATAGCTATGTTTAAAATGTGCTGTTGTAACAAACTGAAGTTGCACGCAACAAGATGAAACAACGAATATTTTGGTTCATTTCAGTTGTATATTGTAATGTTTAAAAAATGTTTTTAATAAGTATTCCTTTACATAATTTTTATTGAAATAATTTATAAGATTTATAAGTTATAAAAGTCAGACATTACTCAATAAGTACTTTGAAAAAGAAAAATTTCATGATTATTAGACCAAACTTTTATAACGGATGCCATTTGGTCGATGAATGTGGATGTTTTAACTCTGAAAAATTAACGCGCCACCTAAAAATGGAAATTTTGGAAAATAATTGGAAAATTTTCGAATTTTTATTACAACCATAAAATCCACAAATATATATCTAAATACATTTTGTAACGCTCCTAGTGTCATATTGAACCGTAAATTCTTAGAGGAAATAAATAATAATATAGAAAATCGCATTAGACTTTTCTCAAATAAAACCGCATGGTGTAGGAAATACATAGAACGACGAAAAATATGGCGAACATACAGCTTCAAGACAGATTGCTTCCAAAGTTCTTGAAACTAAATAAAAACCTCATTGCAGCGTCCTTGTTACTAATTGGCTATCTAAAATTATAGTACTCGATCCGTTTTCTTTTTCTGTCATTGCAACTGTATAACAACCTCATTGTAGCGTCCTTGTTTTTTCTGTCATTGAAACTAAATAAAAACCTCGCTGCAACATCGTTGTAACAGTAATTAGAGGAAAATGTGTAAGTCACATCAAGGTTGCTAGCTCGTTACTGGATTTGTGACAACTACAATAAAATAACATTTTTAAGATGCGCTACAAAAATAAAAGTTTTAATAACGTTAATTTAACTTAAACAAAACTTCTGCCTTTGCAACTTTTATGAAACATTTTAACAACAAGTGTATTTTTCTGTAACAAAATAAAACCAGTATTGTAACTGAGCCGAATCATTTGTTGCCAATCGCTAAGACGAAACTGTAATATAACCCATATGTGACTAAATTTATTTCAAAAAACTGAGTTGCACCGAATTGTAACTTATTTATGTTACAAATCGAAATCTGTGCTAGCTGGGATTGTTCTGTAAAGCCGCTTTTTCAGTTGCTGCAGTGTGTGCGTTCACGTTTTCGTTCCTTCAGTAATTTTTACCCTTCGATTTTTTAGTTGATGAAAAATTTGCACAACGATTTTGTCGCCATCTGCATTTTAAAATAATCAAGTGTTTGAAATGGCTCATATTTATATTTACAACATGTAATAGCAATAACATTATGCATAACATCACGTTTTTATATTAATATTATATTCATATACAAACTATAAAATCACAAAATATTCAGTACAATAAATTCTGCAGTTTAAACAAATTACAAAATTCAAGATGTTTGACGTTTGTGATGTCAACAAATACACAATTTTTTTATGTTTCGGTATTTTCTCTTTTTAAATTGTAATGTTCTTATCTCTTTCTTTTTTTTGTTCAGAGAAAAAGTTAAAATTAAACCAACTCTGATGAAAAATCTGCAGCAGAAAAAATCACAATTTTTAAGAAATATGATTGGTTTAAAAAAAAACTGAATGAAGGAACGCAAACACTGCAGCAACTGAAAAAGCGGCTTAAGTTTCACTTTCGAAAAACTTTGTAGCTCAATTTTCGATATTAAATTCCTATATAAGAGATGAAAATATCTCGTTTTCTTGCTTATTTGTAAATTTGTTTTTTTTCAATAATCAAATTGAAAATTTTGACACTTAGATAATGGATGGATGTTGTTATCCGACGAATGTTAAAAAAAATTAATTTTCAAGCACTTAATACTATTAAAATACATGTGTTTTCTGTTTTCTGAGTCTGTTAAGTTTTTCAACCAGTGTTGTGATTTCCCCATCATGTGTTTTTAGTTGTTACTAATAAAAAAAATATGCCAAAGTGTTCATAGTGATAAGTAAGTCAAATTTATAGTATTAGGTCAATGTTAGATCAATTTAGTTAACATTATTTCCTGGAATTCGAGTAATGTAGTCGAATCTTTTTGCCAAGGAAACAAACAAAAAAAAATAAATATAAATTATCTGTGGGTTTGATTCCATAACAAATTAAAAGAAATATTAACAAATCCGTAAAGTAAAATTGAATCTTCAGATAACTATAAATTGTATAAAGTACAAACACAAGAAATTGTTCTCAGCAATCGCCTAAGTATTTGCGGTGCAACATTTGTACCACACTTATACAATATTTATTAGTAATCGCTTTGTTATAGCAGCGCAACATTTATACAAAATTTATCAGTTGTTCTCAGCAATCGCCTTAGTTATCGCGGCGCAACATTTTTACCACATTTATACAATATTCTTCAGTAATCGCCTAGTAATAGCAGCGCAACATTTATCCAATATTTATCAGTTTTTATCAACAATCGCCTAGTTATTGCGGCGCAACATTTATTCACTGTTCATATTATCAGCTATTGCCTTAGTTATTGCGGCGCAACACTTAGACACCATTTATCAGTCATCGCCTAGTTATAGCAGCGCAATCGTTATACATCATCTATCAGTTCTTATCAACAATCGCCTTAGTTAACGCGGCGCAACTCATTGTTATTATTATCCAACTTACAATAATTTACCTGCTGGGATATTCATCGCTGATGGAGTGCTAAACGGTAGGACTTTGATGTCTGGAGAATATAATCAAGGGGTGAGTGAATTTTGATTATTCTTTTTACTTTTTCAAACGTAGAAGTGTGCATACGCGTGAATGGGTGTATATATGGATGAATGTGGGCGTGTTTGTTGATGCGCGTGTGCGAAATAATGTGGGGAATATATGCGAGACAATATAAATGGAATTTAAAGACGATTGTAATTAAAATATTTTTGGTTCTAAGGTAATATCTTATTGTGGAATTGTTGCTGAAATCCTGATGGGTTCTGTGTCATCTGTACTGGTTAGGGAGTCAGTCCAGCGTTGTAATCGTAGCCGACGTACTATATCACTGCTGATCCGCTGTGAATTAATTGGCCTGGAGCTTCTGTGTATCAATCAGAACACCAGCTGTGGTTCCCGGGGAATTATGAACGGATTTTGTCGATATGCATTTATATGGACTATTAACTATAGCGTGTGAAGTTTCTAAGCACTACACGATTTGATCGTCAGGTTACAAGTACTAGCATTACTTTAAGAACTGGATCCGAATGATCAACTGGCGGCAATACCACCTCTTTTAACTACTACCATTTGCTATAATTATTACATTTCTTAGAACTTACTTGTCTTGCTTCGCCATATGAGTGTGTATGTGGACATGGATGATTGTAAGAAAGTGTGAGTGTGTGGGAGGATGTGAGCGTGCATGAGGCGTGGGAGTGTGGGCGTATGGGAGTGAATGGGGGGGTTGAACTTGCTGATCGCGGTTCTTTCGCAAAAGGGGTCGCCAGAGTCTCCTTTTTCCCCTTGCTTTCTTTCCATTTCCGTTTTCATCACGTAATTTGCGTACAATTCTGTATTTGTGTTGAAGCAGCAGGTATTAATCTATCAAATCCACGATGACTGAATTCTAGTCGTTTCGGCGTTATTAATCTCAAGGTACGCAGCCTGTACGCTTCATTGGTTCGCCAATGAAGAAGCTCTTCATTACACATTTCTTCATAATTTCAAATTATTGTTTTTTTCATGCATACGTCTACATTCTCTTCTTTGGAACTCACCACTGACTTTTTTCTTCTAGAGCTTACTCTTAATATCAAACCAACCTTTTTTGTTTCTTCAGCATTTACAATGATTATTAAATGCGGTAACCCTGCAACTGCTGGCATTTTGGACGTCAGGTTTCCATGTGGTTCATTCAAGTTGAATTGGAGACCTTGCAGGAAAAGGGGACAGATCCAAATTTTAGCCGTTATTTTTTTTTTACCTAGACCTTGAACCCAGTTTTACGAGGCAGATCCGTCGAAAAGCAAACGCACTATAACAAAATTTGGATTTACCATCTTATTCTATTTGGTACAAGAAGAGTACGGACCTGTGTAACATATGTATGACTAATCTAATTAACATCCAATACATATGTTGTTCTTTCCATTAAATTAACTTAAATAATTAAGCAAATCATCATTCAAAACAAATGACAAAAAATAAAGGACAAACTAGGTATATTCAACTTAGCTCGTATATCCAAAATTCTCACAATATATTTTAAACTTATATAAAATTTTATTAAATTTGATGACTACAACCTATAGTATTTCAAAAATGAAATAATATTAAAATTATGAAAATAAATATATTTTCTGCAGAATAAGGTAAATATATTTATTCCATATATAATTGACCGATATTACCTTAACATATTCAATCGATCGTCAATTGGATGATCGATTAACTTATTAAAATAAAGATAAATTTGGGAGGGAATTTTATAGAAAATAAGTTGAGAAATCATATGTTAATTTTAGTATAAATTAAACGAATATTCTTGTTAAAAATCAATTAATAAAACTTATCTAAAAGTTAAAGTTTAGTTTTTACTTAAACCTCTATCTGGAAGAAAATCTGCCAAAAAGGCCTTAGTCTACGAGTTAACATGGGATCCTCAGCATAAAGACTTTCTTCCTATCATAAAATATAAAGAAATCAAGTGGACATCACAATAAGGCAGTTCAGCTATAAACGTCCACCATACCTGCCTCCTTTTTGCAACAGATGAAATTATTGCGCCATTTGTGACAAGTCAGTACCCGTTTTAAGCTAGTCCCAAAAAGACGTACGTTTTGTGAATAAATTAGTTTTTTCGTAATTAATTTTTTTCTTTTTAGGGTTCCGTACTTTAAAAAAGTAAAAACGGTACCCTATTGGTGACCCTTCGGTGTCCGTCCGAATTTCGACATAAGGGTAATTTTTTTACAAACCGAACACCTTTCTGATTTTAAAAATTATTGTATAACTATGACAACAAAGAATAATAAATATTTTAATTTGGTTAGGAAAATTGGAATCGAGAGGTTGCTTTGATAAAAATTTCTATTTTTTATAGAATTTAAACTTAAACAAATGTTTTTACATTTATGAACGTTACTATGACAACAAAATATATGGTTAAAAAGTGACACTTTACATCACAGTAATAAAGTAACACTTCAATTAGGAGGCGGTTAAAAACTCATTTCGTGGGTGGGGTAATGACTACAGATCGATTTGAAAATTTTGTTTGTTTATAACAATAGGAATTTGTTAATAACGTTTATAATTTTAATTATTTTTGTAAATTACTATCTTTTAACTTTAAAATAAAATAAATTAGAGGTTTCTATCTTTAATAACACCGAAGTTATGAATATTTGAAAATAACTCGTCAAGCCAAAAATCAAGAAATTCTCGAAATTTAGAACCGCTATATTTTCGAAAAAAAAAATTCTCGAACACGAACATATATCTTTTTTTCGATGTTAAACCTGTAAAAAAACTTCAACCAATTCAAAAATGTGTCGTTCAGATTTTGTCCAAATTTGTTCGGTTTGTAAAAGAATTACCCATATTCAATTTACTCACAAATTATAAGTGCTATCAAGTTGAAATTTTCTAGTTTTAAAATGTGTTTTTCCACGCCTACTGATAACAAAAAAAAATTCAAATATTTGTTTTCATCTATATTTTATGAACATAGATAAGGAGATAGTAAAACAAAAATGTTTTGTAAGGAATCGGTTTGGTTTAGAAAAATCGAAAAGATCAAATATTTGAAAAAATTTCATTGATTTTTCTTCTGCTTAGTTTTTTAATATTTCCAAAAACGAGTGTTTTGTTTTTCCTGTCTCCCTCCCCTTAATTTCGAACATTAGACAAGAAAAAATTCATGGTTATGGGCAATGTTGTAAAGATTGAATGAAAACTATAACGGTCGGCTCATCATTTCAAATATTATTTTGAGGGAGTTGAGAGTGGAAATTTTGAAAACAAATTATTTTTGACCTTGTTGAGTGGGGTGTCATATGAAAGGTGAATGTTTTCTAGTCTATAACAATTTTTTTTGTAATTTTAAAAACTGCAGTTTTTGAGTAATGTTCAAAGATGTGAAACAAATTTCCTGTTCACGATCATGTAATGGCGATGGCAAAAAGCGCGTATAAAAAACTCGGCCTCCTAAATAGATGCAAAAAATGTTTCACTCCATACCAATTGCTCCATGTTTATAGGTCAAATGTGATGAGAGGCCCCAATGATTTGACCCCAGATATAACATTTGACTCCTGTGAATAGGTCACAAATAACAACAATAGTGATCAACTAGAGAAATAAATAGACTACACCTGAATTTATGAAAGTTTTTTGTTTTCTTATACTTCGCTAGAGTAGTAGACCAATTTTGGTTTATATAGCGTTTAATTTTTTTGGTAGTGTATCTAGTCAGCTTGCCTTGATGCGAATGAAATCCTTTTTTTAAAGTGTAATAAAAAGTTCTTATAGCAGTACCGATATTCCAGAAAATAGCATAATTAGAGCATTTTTGATTAAAATAAATATCTCTTTAGTAAGATTTATTTGACTTCAATTAATAGATAAAAGAGTGCAATTAACATTAATTATTATTTTCAATACCAAAAATAATAATGTGACAAACTTTAAAAAACGCTTCAAAGAATAAGACGTTACAATTAAAGTGCCATCTATTGGTACGTGTCCACCTATGGGCCAAACATAGAATTTGACAAATTGATTTTGCAACACACACATTAAACGCTCTCACCGACCTGAGTAATTTTAAAATTAGAGAAATACTTAATCAGCAGAAGCTGTAAATGGTTCGAAAAGGTTGAGGAGATCCTGTGGTATCACAACGGATCCATTTTGGCCAACACGTGTGTGGTACTGACCTGGTGTCATGGTGACAACCACTGGAACTTTACCTAACCTTAATCAGTAAAGGTGTAGTTAACTTTTAGTATTATTATGGATTTTATTTAAAGTGTCAAATATTCTGTAGCCAAATATTAATTTTTTTAATTCGGCAATACCGAGCCTTAATACCAGCAATACCGAAATAAAATGTTATGGTCAATACCGATATTAACGGTAATACCGATACTGGTATTGGAAGCCCTACTCCATCGGAGTGATGTAATATCACAAATAATTCATTGAACTAATTAAAAATTTGCTAACGAAAATTTTCTGTTTGTTATGTTAAGAAGTAGGCGTAGCTCTAATTTTGGACATGTCGCCTTTAATTTAATGATAAACTGACTAAGGTTAATGTCGTTATTATCGGATATTTCAAAAATCTCTCCTGGTAATTTAATATTTGCACCGTAGATCATTTCCGAGGTGGTTGCCTTAATATCTTGATGAACAGATGCCCGTATCTCCAATAAAATTGTCGGCAACACATCTACCCATCTCTCCGTTGCATGGGCTTTAATAGCCGCTTTTAGGTCTCTATGCCATCTTTCGATCAGACCATTTGCTTGAGGGTGATATGGTGTCGTGCGGAAATGTTTAATTCGTAAAATTTCATTTAGCTGTTTAAATAAATTTAATCCAAATTGGCGTTCTTGATCCGTAGTCATATCCAATTGCTATAAAAGGCTTTTGCTACCTCGTCAGCGGCTATGTTTTTGAGTGGAATTGCTACTGTCCAAATTAAGAATCTATCGACACAAGTCAAACAATAGCTGTAACCTTGAGATGTTGATAAGGGTCCGACTATATCCATATTAATGTGAGCAAATCTTTTTTTTAAGGAACTTTAAATAATCCAAATCTGCTTTTGTTATGCCGAGATATTTTTGCACGTTGACAAGTTATACACGCTCAAGCCCACTTAATACAATCTCTGTTTATATTTGGCCATATAAATCTGGAACCTACAAGCTCACGTGAAGCTTTTAATCCAGGATGTGCCAAACCATGTAATTTATTAAAAATTGTTCTTCTTGTACATAGCTGTAAGCTCGCGATCATATGTGTGATACTTCTTTTGAGCGTCATTAAATTTTTTTGAATAAAATGCTAGTGGTTGCCATTCATTATTAACTTTTTGCTGGACAACAGTGCCCATAGCGAAGCAGCTACCATTAAATCTGAAGCGTAAATTAAAAGCGAAGCGTCTACCATTAAAATCTGAAGCGTCTGCCATTAAAGCTATTTCGCTATCTGGGTTAGGGTGTGCTAATAGGGCAGCATCTGCCTAGGCGTTCTTACAATCGACAAATGCTTTTCTTGTTTCATCATTCCATTTAATGATAGTTTTGTCGTTTTTTGTTACCAACTAAATATACAAGTAATGCTGTTTGAATTTCTGCAGCATTTTTAACAAAACGATGATAAAAATTACCCATCGCTAAATACCGACGTATCCCGCGGACGTCCTTAGGTTCTGGAAAATCTAATATAGCCTGAAATTTTTTAGGTAGTGGTCTAACACCGAATTGGTTAACCAGTTGATCGAGAAATTTTAGTTCATCTTTGCCAAAAACACATTTGGACGTATTTATTTGCACTCCATAGTGTTTTATTTTTTCAAAAATGAGTTCTACGTGGTTATAATGTTCCTCTTTATTTTCGGAGGCACTTAAAATGTCACCCAAATAGACAAATGCGAAATTGAATTCTGCAAACATATGTTGCATAAAACGTTGGAACGTTTGGGCGGCATTGCATAACCCGAATGTCATCTTCGTGAATTCAAATAACCGAAATGGAGTTATAATTGCAGTTTTTTGAATGTCGTTAGGATTAACTGGGATTTGGTGATATGCTCTAATGAGATCAATAACCGAAAAAATCTTTTTTCTAAATAACATATGGTTAAAGTCTTGTATATGCCGTACAGGATATCTATCGGGTAAAATCCTCGCATTTAATGTTTGGTTTCTTCACCATATGTAAGGGACTTGCCCAAGGGGACTACGAAGGTCGACATATGTCATTGTTATCCATAAATTGGAATTTCCTCTTTGCAATATCTAATTTTTCGCTATCCAACTCATGATCAGGGTCCAATCGGGCTGCCCGGATTAGGGTAAACCTGATCAGGGTCTTACTTGAGCCGTGACAAATTTCTGCTCGGGCATAGGTAGTAAATTAAACTGATTCGTCAGCATTTCTATCATTTATCAATTTATCAATCTATATATTCTTAACGTTTCAAATTGCGTTGTGGATAACGTGCTCGACTGATGTGCTGTAGGTTGTGAGTTCAACGCCTGGTATGGTACATATTCTGTGTTTGTTTTTTTTTAAATTTTATTAAATAATTAAATTTATTTTTTTTTTATTCATGAATTCATAAAAATAATAAACATTTCTTTATACAAATTTTAAAAAATTGATCTATAACGCAGTTTTTTCAAGTTAAGTCGTTGCCACATGACAAAAATTTTTGCCGGATTGCTAGCAACGATTTTCTAATTTTTGATTAATCGAAAACCTGCTTTATTTAGATATTATGCCAAATGTATGGTAAATTAGAATACCTATCGATTAAAATTGACAAAGCTTATTATTAAATTAATTTTAATTGATGAATTTTCCAAAAATAATTTTGCACGATTTCTACCGCCGATAGAAATAAAAAATCGTTAATAAATCTCCACTGATTTTTTGGAGAATTATGAACGATTTTTGTAGAATTATGACCGATTTTTTTTATCGTTCGGATTTAACCTCACATCGTGGTATTTTTCATTTTGAAAGTTTATGTTTTTGTGATTGATTATAATTTACGTTGAGTTTGATTCAAATTAAAATCTTAGAAATATTATAACATTCATAATAAAAATTTTCATTTCAAATTCAATTGTTACATTGTTACATATTTTTTTTTGCAAACTGTCATTTTCAGTGTTGTTGTTGTTGTAAAATACAATAAATTTTTCGTTCATGTGGCACATTTTACTTAAAACGACCGAATTCGTTCGTTTATATTTTGCATGCTGCATGGCTTTAATATTGCTACTGTCTTTTACAATTTGTATTTGAGTCATCATGCTATATAAATACTGAATATATATAAAATTGAAAGTATGTATGGCTGTTTATCCTTTCTGCATTAATACATTAATCATAATGAAAATTAATGAAGTTATTGTGTACGCTTAGTTTTTGTTTTGTTTGTTTGTTTTTATTTAACTATCGTTTTAAACGGTAGTTTGCTTTGATCAATGTTTTTTGTTGAACATAAGGTTTACAAATTAAAAATAACGTAAGAAAGATAGTATAACCTGAAGGCTGAAACAATTACATTTGTATATCAAAATTATATGTATTGGAATTTTATCATCTTCACTCGGTTTGGAATTGTATGTAATACATATATCTAAAACTAAGTGGAGACTTAATACTTGTAACTTGATACTTGATAAAATCTATTATATCGATTTAAAGCTCACAATTACGAGACAGAAATCGCATAAATTCTATACAAAGAAGCATAGCTGATGTATGATTAAACATGGATGGCAATCATGATAAATAAAATAATTAAAAATGGTGGCACTTAGCCGATAGTAATTTGAAAACGGCAACAATGTGCATTAATACCAATAAATTTGCTTAGCTTTCCGTAGAAAGATTTGTAAAATTCAAACTTGTTGATCTATGGGTGTGACAACCACGCGTACTTTAGTCCCTGCTATTGGCTTATGCGTGCTATTTTGACAATTCTTTGGTTTACATTGTGAGGTTAGTGTGTGTAGTTAGCGGTTTATCGTTCTGACTTGTTTCTCATTTATTCTACTAATACGATCTTAATACTACTAATACGATATCAATTGATTGCGATTGCCAATGAAGTTTTCACTTCTGCCATGCGGTCTTAAGCACACTCTCTGTTTTTTTTCTAACACACTAGTGATTCGTTATGGAGTAGCCATAACATCATGTATTACCATCCTAAACCTACATTTTAATTTATCATATATGTATAATCAAATTTTTATTTCTCATTTCTTAAAATCTCAGTTCTTATAAATAGTATTACTGATATTTGTTCATTCTTCAAAATTATGAAGTTTTTCGAATAAAAAAAGCTTAACCTTTCGATTCAGTACTATTGCTAAGAAATGCATATCTCAGCAGTTAGAATTATTTTAATTTATCAGCAGCTTCATACATTTCATCCTACTCAATATTATTTTGGTCATATTGATTTTATTGGAGTTACTAAATTTTTTTTTGAAAATCTTGGTAAAAGTTATATCACTTCAAGAAGTTATTCGATAGTCGCTTTGGCATCTGACATTGTTTATAAAAAAGCTCAAAAGTGAGCAAATATTGCATCAGAGTACTAAAAGATCTGATGTTACTTGAAGTAGACATTCTCCTTACATATGCTAGCATCGTTTTCTTCATTTGACGGATTTGCGTTTTATGTGATAAAACACATTTAAAGATTGCACACATCTCATAATTTATATCATAAAAAACTTTATAAATATTACGAAAACTGTAAAAACTTTATAACATGAAGGTGCATATCAATTGTCATTGGCGTTCTGCACACTGATGATTGATCTACTTTAAACATTAAATATCTACAGTATAACAAACTACTATATTATTTCATTAACACACCCCTTAAATTATCAATTATTAAAACCACATATGCTCATAAATCATCTTATTTAGCAAATACAGACTCTATATGAATACTATTTTACATACATAATGTTTTGTCTAACTCAAAAACATTCTTGTTCGACAACCAAAAACCAAAAAACTTTGAAGTAAAAATATTAAAATTGTTCACACAAAATCACAAACATCAACGAACAATTTTAATGGAATGTCAATTCAACTTAAAAAAGCCAACAAATTTCTAAAATAAATATTATTACGACGAAAAAGATAAAGTTAATAATTTTATAATGTTCAAAAACTAATAAAAATATTTATGAAAAGCTCTCAAAGCTTTTTGTTTTTTTAATGTTACTAAATTTTAACACCTGATTTGAAATTGAATTAAAATGATGTTAAAATAATTGTTGTTGTTTTAGGTTCTATTGTTTTAAAAGTTTTGTCGTTAATAATTTAATTAGTTTGAAAGGATACGAAAACTTTTTTTTTGTTTATAAGATGAGCAATTATAGAAACAGTTAACGGTTGGTTGATTTTGAAAAGAATTGTCAAAAGTTTTTGGGTTCTTTTTGTTTGTAATAACGAAACTAAAATAGTGAGAGATTTAATTTGATTAATGACACGTGGAAATTGTTATTTTGAAATAGTTTTTTCTACATATGAGATTAGGACTGGGTTTCTTGATAATATTGAGAGTTGTCCAAAAATTTATGATCGTTAATTTTGTACCGTACCAAACCCAGTATACCGATATACAAATACACATTAAGGGTTTAATAAAAGTAACCTTTTCTTATAAATGAAAACTGTGTAATTCTATTGTTCGAAGTTTCGAATTTTTACTAACAGTTTTCCACCAAATTTGTAACAATCCACTCCTGAAAACGATTTTCATTGTATTGTTAATCATTTCATTACCCATTACAACCTTGAAATTTTTCTTTCAAAATTTCATCAATTTCATAAAAGTTATTTTTAGTCATAAACAAAAAATAAGCTCAAATATTCTCGCTTCATTCATTCGAAAACTTTTTCCCTTCATTCATTCCATCAATTTTTCATCTTAAAAATTCACAACGAAACAAAAAAAAAAAAAAAACAAATTATTACGAACATTTTTTTATTCAGTTGTTTACCATTTTCCTGAAAATAAATGAAAAACTTTTTAAACGATTAAACAGCAAATTATGAAACAAATCTTCACGGTTAATTCAAAATTATATTTGGTTAAAATACTAAAAGAATACGAAAAATCTAAAGAAAAGTACTCAGAGTGAACAAGATACGATCAAAAGGAAAACAATTTGTGGGAAAATAATGAAAAGATTTTCTGTCTATGTTTTTCTTCTCGTAGATTTTTCAATAAGATACGAAAAACAAAAAAATACAATAACGATGAAAATTAGTTTTCTTAATATAAATTATTTAAATGGATTTTGTTTCTAAGGAAATTGGTTGGCTGATGTTTATCTGTGGATCTCTTTGTGGCAAGTTAAGAACTTAAATTTAAAAGAACAAATTAAAGATTAACTTACCAAAACTCAATGAATCCTTGATGAATTAATAATGCCATAAAATCTCCTGTTAAATCATCACGTTCACCAGTAAGTAAAATAATTCCATCATATGATTCAGGACGGAATTCAATGTGCAGCTGGAAGATAAAAAAAGGAAACATTAATTCACAATAAGTATCGCACCAACATAAAACGAATTTTTAAAAGTTTGAGTCTGTAGCTCTGAGATATATTATCAATTTCGCTGTTTGTCGTTCTGCAGTGAAAATTGTTTAAATAATTTTTCATTACCGTTTTAGAAACATCCTTCATATCAATCAATAAATTGTTATGACTATACTACAATACTAAAAACATGTTTTGGAACTATGCAAACAACTAACTACGCGGCTAGTGGCTATGTAGCTATATCCATAAAAGTTAAATAAATTAATGCGTTATAATAGCCTTTTGGATGAAAATTTTTTAATAAAATTTATTAATAACGTATATTCGCACATATTTCTATCATTTCTTAAAAGCAGAATATCTGCACCCAAAGGCTTCTGAGCAATTTTGTTACGAAGCGGTTGCCTCTGAAATACTTTCTAGTATCTGCGTTGAAATAATAATTTTACCGATCAGAGACTATCGATGTAACTTTTATTGTTCGTTCTATCCATAATAGAACAATTAGTTCAATTTTTCTATCCTTTCATAGTTTTTGTGTTTGCTTGCGTTAAGGAACTTGATATATATACTACTTAAAAGGCATATGAGTTTGGACAGTTCGTAAATATGCTAAAGTTGTTTCTTTTAAATAATTTTGGTTTAAAAATTGCAATTAGTGTTGTGTCAAATTAAATTTTAAAAATAAAAATGTTGGAAAAATAAAAATTGAAAAAGTTTAATTTTAAAATGGAAATAGCAGTCATATGGTACATATTCCATGGGCATATAAAATTTATAAATTATATTTGGTGTAATGGTGGTGATGGTCATAGTTCCGCCAACTTTTGAGATCGTCAGAGTCCCTTTTCTTTGCACCTTTAATTACACACCCTTTTAAAACTTTTCACCTGCAACTCAGCATTTGTAATGGGCTGAGAAGTTAGATTCTGAACTCATGAGCTGAAAGTGGCCGGAATCTTTTTTTTTTTTAAACAAAAAGTGCTGTGTAATATGGTTTAGAATATGTGTCACAACAACACACAAATACCTTTTAAGACCTAGTTCTAGACCTGGGTCCCACAACAGCTGGTGTTTCAAGGTGTTGATGAACGCTTTTTTTAAACCTCTGCGGGTTGAAGCCACCTGAGACTAGGGGTTCAGTCAAACTATTCCATTTGTATGCAGTTCGGACAAAGAAGTCTTTCTGCGATCTGCCAGTATAACAGCACGGGATCTCGATCGTTTCACTGGTTGCGGTAGCCGATTGCCGAGTGGAATGGAGGTAAGAATAAGTTTGAGGCATGATGTCGCTGATTTCATCTGAGCACTGCTGATGACGATATTTGTAAAAAACAACGAGGTCAGCAACAGTGCGACGATGTTGTAGGAAATCAAGTTTTTATGTCAAAGCTCGATCACCCACAATTCGTATAGCCTGCTTTTGAACAGAATCTAAGAGGGCCAAGATGGAAACAGAAGCAGCACCCCAAACTTGACAACAGTACTCCATACGGGGAAGAATATAGGACTTATAAACATGGAGCAATCGGTATGGAGTGACAAATTTTTTGCATCTATTTAGGAGGCCGAGATTTTTAGACGCGCTTTTTGCCATCGCCATTACATGATCGTAGTAGGTCATTTGAAACTGTGACAAACCTAAATTTGTATTAACAGAAACTTTCAAAGTTGTGTTTACCATTTTCATACACCATTTTCTTTTTATAGATTCGTGGTCGTCTCTTGCCAGAATTTCCGTTTAAATTATCATAAAACAGTTGTGCAATATCCTTAAATTGGAATCACTCTATTTCTCAAAAAGAGAAGAAAAGATCAAGCAATGGGTTACTTCTCGTTTGCTGTGTGGTCATGAATTTCTCAAGTTGTTTTTGCTTCCTTTTTTTTTTTAATATAATTTCTCACAATCATTTCGTAATCAATTTTTTTAAATTTTTTCCAATTTTGATACAAGTTGGTTGTAGAAATTCCTTAGTGGTAACAAAGATTTACCGAAGGAAAGTACCCATGAAACAAACTTATGGTTTCTATCGTTAAGTTATTGTTTACCAACGGCTGGTAAGAATACTATAAATAAATGCCGTGAGATGGCTTCCCTCTCTTATTCGACTTTTTGTCTGATTGAAGTTGGTGGATTTTGACGTTTGCTTGTGAGGTTAGCAGCTGTTTCATCATTTTGTGGTGGTTGGCCAAAATCTTTACCGTTGGAGGCTAGGAAAAATTGCGAGGAAGTAAATAATCCATAACGTAGAGAGGTAAATAGAAGATTCATTATTTTTGCTACTTAGTGAAATTCGTGTTCTTATCAACGGGTGAATACGGTCAATTCATGTCCGTATGACAACTAACCAGAGAAGATAACCTCAAACAAACCCCAATTGTATTAAGAAGAACAAAAAGAAAATAGAAATAAATGTATGTGCATGTGTTGTCTGTAAGTGAGTGTAAGAATTGCAGTCCGGTTATTGTACAGCTAAATTAAAACTGTTGAGTGGCAAACATAATGTTACTGAAGTGCGTGTAAAGTAAAATTATTTCTTTGATCTCGAAGTTGTGTTATCCAGCCATCAAATTTATTTGATTCTGCCTTAAAAAGGAAGGATCTCTGATTATCGAGATATGCCGCGCATAACCAAAGTTAGACACGGAATGCGTCTAACCAAAACCAAGAGAAAAAAAACAAACTGCTGTTAGGCAATTGTTGTAATTCAACCAAACGTCCAGTAATCAGATATTATTTAGATCAAAGTGAGAATGAGAAACATTTTTGTTTTAAATTATAAGCTAGAAAAATTTCTTTTTGTTTCTTGTGAAACGTTCCGGTAAATTAGAAAAATTTGTGAATTGTAAACAACGGTAGGTGTGTATTAGTAGTAAAAAAATTATACAAATTGGTCAAGAACGAATTGGGACAAGTTAACCTTGAAGTTTAGAAATATACCTGGGGTAGTTCTCGTTTGATTAAAAATGAAATTCGGGCTGTGATTATAGTGGATAAAGTTAAAGTAATTTGCGAAGTAATTTAGACAGGTGATAAAAATTGAGTAATAGCCCGGAACTACCTTGAGATTATTTTCTTTATTCACTTTAAAATCAACATTATTCTAACTGAATGATATATTTATCTATATATAAATATACATAAAATACATAAATATATATATTATAAACTAAAGCTAGGTTCTGACAAAACCTAAAATATATTAAATAGCTATATTTGCAGCAAGACAATATTAAACCTAAATATTAAGATCGGTGTTTATGTTGATGCATTAGTACTAAGGAATTGGTTGCATAAGTTAAATTGTTACATATCAAGTATAACGATTAATAATTACTAAGAATAGCTAGTCAAATTGTTTGCATAGGTTACATTAATCCATGTCAAGTATCAGCTTTAAGAATTGTTTAATTAAATGCCAGAAAACTAAAAACAACGACTTTTAAATGATGGTGTGGTTGTGTTAAGTAAAATCAACTATCACGTTCGTTTTGTGGTGGCAATTCCAACAGCTGACGCCTATAATTATCATCATAAATTCCTATTCTAACTGGGATTCACCATCTAAAGCCAACAAATTTTGTTTGTTGTTATCATACATTCATCATATGCTTCACTGTTTATATGCGCACCGACTACTGATGGGAGTAATGGGCTAGGCGCTACAAGGGGATGAGAGGCGGATCCGGATCAATCATGGGGTGAGTTTCTTTATTCTGTTTATTTTATATATATGCGTGAATGGATGTGGGGATGTGAATGCATTTATGCACAGGGGGAACTTTTTTTTAAGATTTTCATCAACACCCAAAGAAAAGAAACAAAGGGGAGAAGTAAAGGAAGGCAGACTACGAGTTCAGCAAGAGCTATAGCAGTACCTATGGGGCTCGATCATTTAAAGTTATAACAGACGAAGGAACTTTGTCGTTTTAGGTAATTTCACAAGAGGTTTCTATAGGACTAACGATATTACAAATGAGTTATGGGGAACTTACTAAAGTATGAATTCTAATAATTTATGCAGCTTACATATCTCTCACTATACGAGGTGACTTGCTTGCTTAAATATACACCTATTTTCAAGCGAAAGTACTGTTGGTTTTTTGTAAATAAAATGGTACTGGGTGATCCGATTTTAAATCGGTTTTCAATTTTAAATAGCTCAATATTGGTGGAGTGTTTTAATATATAATTTGTTTTTTAATCCTAACTAAATCATTAAAAAAATTAATTCAAAGTGTGATAAAAGTTTTTCAATTGAAAGAAATCAAAAAAATCAGAAAATAATAGAATTTTTAATTTTATTTCATAAATAATTGACTAAATTGTTTAAAAATATTTGATTATTTGATTAATTCATTAAATTTAATTAATATTAATATAATATAAAGTTAATATCTTATGTGACCGCCTTGTGCTGCAATCATATCGCTAATTTAACAAATTGATGAAATATTGGCACCAATCAACGCCTCTCATCATGTTGTGCGCTCTCACAATGGCATCCCAGACCTCATCATTACTGTGAAACACTTGGTGTTCACTCCTAACTTTGCCTTTGATCTCTGACCCGACATTCTCAACAGGATTTATCTCTGGAGGGAGGCTGAAAATACAAATTTCTACATTAATTAAATATTTAAAATTACAAGATAAAATTAATTCACCTCGGGTGATCAAACACAAAAGCCCGTGTATCGCCTATATTTTCATTAATCCATTGTTTGACAGCATTTGAAGTATGTACCGGATAATTGTCGTGTAACAACAAAACCATACCATCGTCAAAGTGTTCATCAATGTATGTCATCAATGTATGGCTTCAAATAGTTCCCCAAATAGTCAATGTATTGCTCGGTATGGTCTTGTTGTTACACGACAGTCATCCGGTACATACTTCAAATGCTGTCAAACAATGGATTAATGAAAATATAGGCGATACACGGGATTTTGTGTTTGATCACCTGAGGTGAATTAATTTTATCTTGTAATTTTAAATATTTAATTAATGTAGAAATTTGTATTTTCAGCCTCTCTCCAGAGATAAATCCTGTTGAGAATGTCGGGTCAGAGATCAAAGGCAAAGTTAGGAGTGAACACCAAGTGTTTCACAGTAATGATGAGGTCTTGGATACCATTGTGAGAGCGCACAACATGATGAGAGGCGTTGATTGGCGCCAATCAATTTGTTAAATTCAATGTATAATAGAATGCGCGAAATGATTGCAGCACAAGGCGGTCACATAAGATATTAACTTTATATTATATTAATATTAATTAAATTTAATGAATTAATCAAATAATCAAATATTGTTAAACAATTTAGTCAATTATTTATGAAATAAAATTAAAAATTCTATTATTTTCTAAATTTTTTGGTTTTTTTCAATTGAAAAACTTTTATCAAACTTTAAATTAATTTTTTTAATGATTTAGTTAGGATTAAAAAACAAATTATATATTTAAATACTCCACCAATATTGAGCTATTTAAAATTGAAAACCGATTTAAAATCGGATCACCCAGTACCATTTTATTTACAAAAAACCAACAGTACTTTCGCTTGAAAATAGGTGTATATCCGCTATACTCCCGTTACTTGATAGGATGAGAATCATTTAACAGCTGGTGGTTTCTCGCTTTATATTTGGCTGCGTGTCTCCACTGTGATGACTTTAAAAATTTTTTGTTTCTGTCTTCGTACAATAAAGAATATTACATCTTCCGCTCATATACACGACAAGTCTGGATGGGCCTAGGTATAGGAGCGTAGATGTGTGGATGGATTCCTGTGTACGTGCATGGATGTGTGCGTGGATGTATGTATGCGCGAGTGTATGAGGGTATGGATGCTGATGTATAGGTATGAATGCGTGAGTGCATGGGGGTATGTATGAGAGCGTGTGGGTGTGTGTGAGTGAGTGGATGAAGTGCGAGGGCGTGTGAATGTGTTAGTGAATGCGGGGTTGACGGGGTGATCGCGGTTCTTTCATATATAGGGGTCGCCAGAGTCCAATCATTCCACTTAGTTCTTTTTTCTTGATCCAATTGTTTAAAGATACGTGTACAAATTCTGTTATTTGTGATGGACTAGCAGGTAATCTATTCTCGTCCCACAGACTGCAGCTAGTTTGGGGTAGTAAAACAATCTCGCTAGGTACTCGGCCTACTACGCCACTTCGATGGTTGGCCAACGAAGAAGCTCTTCATTACAGTAGAGTTGAAATTGACCAGGTTTTGGTCACCCCAACCGGCGACTGTTTTTAGGTCTTTATTCACGTTTATGGCAGCGTCTCTCCGGGCGGGATTAATTCGTTCGTGCATTTTACCTTTTGAAGAAAGGGGCTCGAACGACTTGTGCAGAGTACTATCATCTGCAACTATTTATTGGGTTGCTGGTGATTTTCAGCAATTCGTTGATATAAATAGGGTTGGGGACAATACTGAGCCTTGGAGTACACCAGCGTTAATTAGTTTAGACTCAGAAGAATATCCGTCTAAGGTTACCGAAATGTATCGGTTGGATAGAAAATTTTGAATCAGCTTCACAACATTGGGATGAAAACCATACGCAACGAGCTTGTTGATTAAGTTGGCATGCCAGACTCGATCGAATACCTTGGAGATGTCTTAAGCGATAACGTGTTTCACCATCTTTATCAAGTATGCTGTTCCAGCAATGCGCTACATCGTTTAATAGATCTTTTGTTTCAAAAACCGTATTGGCTGTCGGCTATTAAATGATTTGCTTCCAGAAATTTTGAAATGTGTGTATTAATATAATGCTCGTAGACTTTGGATATGACCGATAGTAAAGCCTATAATTTGTCATATCGGATTTTGGTCCCTTTTTGGGGACGGGCTGGACATTTGCAAACTTCCAGCTTTAGGGAAATATAGCAGATTTGTAGGATTGGTAAAATATTTTAGTCAAAGTTGGTACAAGTTCTTTGGAAAAGGTTTTTAAAATAATGGGTGGAATATTGTTCATTCCTGCAGACAAATTCTGTAACTGTGAAACGGTGAAGTGATAAAAATTTTTTCGTTTCTTTTCATTAAAAAACTTATCACTTTACAATTACAGAATTTGACTGCTGAGGTTTTGTTGATGTTTAACCCCTTTAAAAGTTTAGTGACTATTTTGGGTTTGAAGTGAAGTTAATTCATATTAACTCCTGAAGACTATATTTGAGGTATTTCTTTAGGAGTTTTCAAAACAGTGGAGTTCAGAGCAAAGCGTTCAGCGAACAAGTTAGCTTTTCTTGCGGGATCATTGACGATTAAATCACCATCAATAATAGGAGCAATAGAAAATTTTGTACCAGAATTTAAAGAATTAATGGAGTGAAAACTCTTGTCAGAAACAGACATAGACGTAAGTTTTGAGGCTTTCGCCTTTTACATGTTTTACAAAGTCTTACAACGTAATACAAATTAAATTTCACGATGAATACATGTCCACTTAATTTAACAACAAGATTTGGTACAACAATTAATGCAGTTTTTTAATAAATTTAGCAAATTTTTCATTAACCTCTAGTTTCATATTTCAATTTTACTTTTTAGCTACACATGCTGTAAATTATATTATCAAGAAATCCAACTCTAAATTGCAATATGACATATTTATTTTATATTGCATCTTTTTATTAATACCTGCCACAGTAACCAAAGAAATTTATTTCAACCGCGTGCAAAGATTACACGCACTCATTTTTCTATTTAACAAAATAAATTTAATCAACAAAAATATTTTTATTTAAAAATAAGCTTTAAAAAAACGGCATTTTTCCACTGATAGAAAATTACATATGACCACCTCGAATCTATAGCAACATAATACAACTCAAACTATCCAAACAGATTAAGATGTTTTGATGAAATCGGCTTGAATACAAAAAATACGGGTGTTTCCAATTTTCTGAAAAATGGTATTTTTCACATCATAGAAAACTATGGGACCCTCTCGAAATCAACCCAAATTGAATACAATTTAAATCATCCAAATCGAACGCGCCGTTATTAAGAAATCGGTTAACAATTAACATACATAAAAACCCACAATGAAACATAGAAGATGATCTTTTTTGAAGTCGGTTAAAAAACTAAAACAATTTCAAATATAAATTTAAAAAATTACGAAACTCAATAAAATATTACGAATATTTTGTTCGGTAAGTATGCTTGTATCGCATACTTCGATTATGTGTATTGTGTTGTGTGTGTCAATTGTCATTCATTAGGTAGAAACCCAACACGGACGATAACGTCGGACGATAAAAAAAAAACGTCTACAATTACGCTGTTGTAGCCACAACAAAGGCGTCAGCGTGAAAAGCTGTCAAAAATAAAATTGCATAAACTAAAATACTTTGTTCTTTGTCAAAATGAATTTTACAAATTTCAATTTTAAAAATAACTAATTTTTACTAATAAATAAATAATAATAATTTTTTTCCTAATAACTAATTTTAAAAATAAAATACAAAATACAAATTATGAAAATATATAAATGAATAAAACCGAACTTTGAACGTAAACTGAAAATTCAGTTGACAACTCAAAACAAAACGCTTACAACCTCAGAAACGCGAAAAACATCAGAAAATCATATTTTTCAGTTGGCGGCACTGTCACAATAACATTAAAAATTACCCTTGCAGCCAAATAAAAATAAAATTGATATCTGGCAATAATCATCGCCGACGATAAATTAGAAATAGAATCTAAATTTTCTCCGGCGAAAAAAACTTTTTCGTTTATCGCACATCGTAGTTGTGTTTGAAATGTATGTATCCTGTGTATTCTAATGTTACTAACGTCGTCGTCGGACGATTTCACCCGTGTTGTGTTTCTAGCTATTTGTTAATGTTATTATTTTTTTTAGTCACTTAGTCAGTCTCGTACTAAATGCTATATGAGTTGGATGTGTCGATTTAAGATACTTAAATCTAAAATCGATACATCCAGCTCATATAACATTTAGTACGAGACTGAATAAGTGAATAGAAAATATAATAACATTAACAAATGAATGACAATTGACACACACAATACACATAATTGAATTGTATCGCATACTTGCCGAACATAATATTCGTTTGCGTCTGTAGTATGATAGAGATGAATATATGTGGTTATATATCTGTTGAAATAGTTACTTCCGTTCAAAATACTCATAACGCGCTTAAAGAAGTTTTACTTCAATAAAGTACCACATTATCGTAAAAATGACAGAATTTTATTGTTCTGTAAATAAAGTAGTAGAAGCAATTGATTTTTTTCCTAATTCATAATGAAGCAACACTAATATGATATTTCGAGCATGGGTTAATGTATGATATGTGACAGCATCACATTTTTTTTCGTTTTTATCTACACAAAGTAATATATACAAAGGTACATACACTAAAGTGCATTTAGTGAATTTGAAAACGTGTAGATGTAGTGTTGCCTTTAATTAATTTTTTTCTTCAAACTCTTGTCATTCATTGTCTTTTCAACAGAATGAACGTGACAGGCTAAAAGTGAATAGAAGACATCAGTAATAAATAGCAATTAAACGTCATACACAACTTTTTTTTCAACCTTCAAACATCTTACAATCCGACACAACTTAACCGATGATTATAGTTTGAGCCGGTATGTTCTCATCGGTACTATGATTAAAGTTGGTCTCCATCTTTTTTGTGATGCTCATATTTTATGTAGAAGTGTTGCCAAACTAGCCAACTTCAAATATTTATCACGGTTACTCGTAATGGTGGCATAACTACCATGGTATAGCTGATTTTTAAGATAGAGCCTACCTGATTTAGAATTTTTGTATTCCTATACTCACCGTCGTCATTTTTAAGTGGAGAAAGAAATATTGTAGAATCTTACGCTCGAAATCATCATGCAATGGTCTTGCAAGTAATCGAGTTTTGACTTTATCTCGATCACTCATAATTCGTCTAATAAGGTTTTTCACTTAATTCGACTATATATGAGTGATGACAATAATTTTATTCACCTCACAAACCAAGTTGGTTCAAATTGAAATATTTTGCGATCACTTAGATTCACTCAGAAATTTATCAATTAATAATTAAGTCCCTTTTCCTAATAAATTTTTAAAAAATGAAAATTTCTTAAAACTTTTGCACTAAATCTATATCAAACAACTCAAAATGCCCATCGAGAGTATAAATATAAAAAAAAATATGTTTATCTCATCACCCAATTTTCATTCTCTTTTTGATTTTAATTTTCAAAAATTTTCAATTTTTCATGAAAAAATAAATAATTAAACGATTTATTAAAACTTTACTGCCAGAAAAATTAATCATAAAACCAAATTGAAACAATGGTAGAGCTTGAGGGAGGAGAATGAATCGTATGACAAACGCATTAGGGGCTAAAGGGAATGGAATGAATGGATTTTGTAAATCGTGAAAAATTAATTTTATAACTAAAATAGACAAACAAGTTGATTTTAGGTATTTTTTTGTTGTTGTTCCCATTGGAGATTTTATTAACTCATAATTGATGTTAAAAATAAATGTTTTAAATAAATAAATGAATTAATTAATGTGATAATTGGAAATGGGAAAAAATAAACATAAATAAATAATTTTATGAAATTTGTAGAAAATAAATAATGCTGTTGTTAATTGGTTATATTCAATTAAACGATTTCAATTGGGATAATGATAACTGCTTGGATAATAATTTAAAAAAATTTCTAGGCGACTTTTTGTTATTTTATTTCAATTTATTTAGATAATCCAACAGAAATATAGAGGATCAATACCTAATCCGTTTTCATTAAAGTTTGATTCAAATGATCTTGAAGAGAAAGAATCTGTTAGACTTCTAGGAGTTGAGATTGAAAAAAATATGAAATGGAATTCTCATATTTTCAGCTTAGCTAACGCTGTTCATAAATTAGGATTTTTGGGTCGTTGCCGTAAGGTTTTTTATAGAAAGAAGCTTCTTTTAATATATAAGTCATTTATTCGTCACTGCATGGAGTATTGTTCTCGTATTGGGGTTGGAGCCTACGTAAGGAGTTTCAAATGTCTTGATTCTATACAACAGACAGCTGTTAAATTGATCGGCAATTTAAATCTTACGAGCTTGACTCCTTCCAACATAGAAGAGATGTTGCTGATTTGACGGTATTTTGCTGATAATTTTAATATCAATTAATTTTAATCCTCAAAACAACATGATTTGATTGGTTGATTTTATACAACATGAATAAATTCCTCAAAGAAAATTAATAAATACTCTTGAGTCCTAGTTTCCCAGTTAGCATTGTATCTTCAGATATTCAAAGATGTTAATCTATAACTTCATATGGTTAACATAAACATGTCTAACGTTGAATAAAAAAGGGCTCCAATTCAGTATCCTTAAAAATGTATTTTATATATTTTGGACACTTTACCGTTTTTTAATATATTTAAACAAGTCAATTGGGGTGTCATTTGAAAGAACAACAAATTTAAGAAACATTGGAATTTTGCGTTACACAGTTTTTAAATTATTCTCGCATAAAAGTGCAATTTTTCAATACCGCCCACCCTGCGTTCGCTTTTCCCTCGGCGAAATTTTTTTTATATAAATCTACACAATTACATTAGATAAATTTTTAATATTACCTGAACATGTTTATAGGCACCTCGCAATGCTGGAAAAGCCATCCATGACTGTTTTGTGAAACGTGGCACGTTTATTTTAGTATCTGAAAAGAAATTATATTCTTTTAAAAATCAAATTTTAAAAAAGTGTTTTAAACAATTCAAGTGCATTGAATTACTAAAGGTCACATTTTAGAGCAACCAACATTACTGTTCGTAACGCTAAAATAATACATCATATTTTCATTTGTTATTATATTATTTTGACCATTGCTTATTTTGTTCTTTAAACACGTGTAGATAGAAACTTAAAGAAAATAGGATGTCCTGATGAAGTAAGGATGTCATCGATAGGTGAAATTAGTGTCTTCGTTCTAGTGATTTATTCAATGAAATACCTTCGAAGCTCCCAATGTTAGCAAAACCGAGAGAGGTGCGATATCTTTGTTATTGTGATTGGTCAAAGAAATGCCTTTGAAGTCCTTAATGTTGGCACGAACTGAAAGACTGCACTTGTTTCACTTAAACAAGTATTACAATTTAAGAGTTTTTATTTAACGTCTGATCTGTTAGAATTTTACAATAATTTTTTCTGATCTGTACCTCGATTCTGGTTCTGTGAGAAAAAATGAAGTGGAATGGAATTATTTTCTTTCTCGAATTTTGATTTCTCACTAAATAATTCCATTCCACTAATTAGTATTCTCGTTCTCTTTTCGAGATATCGTTTTTAGTACGAGTTCTAAACTAGTACAAATTTTTGAAAATAAAATTCATCTGTCAGTTTATTTACTTATTATTCGTAATAATGAATAATTTGTGATAACATAAAATTAATTTTAATTAAATTGGTCATTTAATTCCAAAAGTGGTAAATCGAATATAAATCTGTGGTATCTAAATGTAAGTAAGGTAACTTTAGTTAGTAAATGTAACTAACTAAATAAGTTTAGTTAATTTTGTTATACTGCTTTAACGACATTTTTTAGAAGTTTGAGGTTTGAAAAAAAAATCCACTGACTTGTGACTAGACTTTGGATAAGGATAGACTTCTATATTTTTTCTGAAACTTAAAGTTTCAGTCAGTGAAATCCCAACATTCGCAGGGTTTTGAATTGAATCACAGTTATCTATTAGTTTTAGAATTAGTTTTTAATTTTACTGTTGTATGAATAATATTCAATATTGTTACGATTCTTATATGATCATTTTTGATTAAGATACAATACGTTAAAATTATTCAAAACTATGAACAATCGTTGTATGCCAATATTAAACTAATTAATAAATTAGCTAATATATTCTTGGTATGTAAAATTTTATTTTAAATATGTTGAGATGCTAATAGTTTTTAGTTAAATGTTGATATAACTAAAACTGTTCACCATTAACCCGATAGTTTTGCAAATGCTAGTACTCTGTACAAGTCACATTTACAGTTACATTTTTTTTCTACATTTTTGTGCGTCTATACCAAATTTCAAAGCAAATAATATCATTCCATCATTGAATTCATTGACGAGATAATTTGACAGTTCATCCCACACATACGGAATTTATTTTCTCATTCCACTGAACCGGAATGCAAAAATCTCATTTAGTACGAAATCTCATTCCACGAAATAATTCCATGCAACCAGAATCTAGCTACAGACTTACAATTTTTTTTTGAAAGTTTTGTCAAAGCTTACTATGATAGAGATTTTGGAATTAAGGGTTTACTATAAATTTTGAATTTCAAATAACTTAAATGAAAGCAGTTTCAATCAACAACAACACGTCTTAACAATTGTCTTTCCGTAGCTTATTTTGATATAATTAATTATCGACATTTAAAAAATCTTAACTAAAGTTATTGATGTTAAAAAAATAGGCAAACTTTCAGAACCTGTTAAATATGAAAGCTTAGTAAATCTTAAATTTTACATAAAATTCTATTTTAATCAACGCTAATCTAATATTCTTCCTCTTTATTACCATTATAGTATAGCTTTAATCTATATTCAAGAAAGCGAAAATGGTTCTTTGTATGAAAAAAAAAACAATATAAAGTGAAAGCTATAGCAAAACAGGTGTTATCATAAAATCATACAACAACAACAAAACAATAAAAATTTTCCACAACAAAATTGCTATTACTATTCGATGTTTAATGACATAGAAAGATATTAAGAAAATGCAACATCTGTTTCATCTTTTTTGTTAAGAAAATTAATCGTTTTTATATTTTAATGTTATTATTACTTTTCCAAAGGATCATTGAGTTTATTTTTAATAAAAACAAATTTGATCAATATACAGTTAATTGTGTGTAGACATAAGTTTTGTATATCCATTTAACGCATGTGTGAAAAATATATTTTTCTGTTCAACAAGTGCTTGTCACAATATAATCTGTTATTTTAAATTGCCAACTTTTTCTAGAATTTCATCTAATAAAAATTCAAATTTACTTTTATTATTTTATGTTAAATTTCAAACTAACATTTCGTTATTTTTTCTTCAAATAATCTTAATCCCATAAAAAATTAATATTGCTTCTGAAAACGATGCAAAAAATTTTGCAATAAAATATAAAAATAAAGTAAACAAAAAAAAAACATATTATTCGAATATTAGCAAACAAAAAAAGCTCTTGTTGCTGGCATCACCACAATGAAAAAGCTCTATGTAATGAAAAGCATTTTTTGTGTTTCAAATTTAATTTGTAAAACTTTTACTATAAGTTTTCTTTTATTGAAATTTTTTTTTTAATATTGTTTAAACCATTTGGTTTTGTTTGAGAAATGTTTGGCAAAGTTTTTATTGTTTTATTTGAAGATTTTTAAATGAAAATTATGAAAATGATTTTTATTTTTAATTTTAAATGTTTGTTCCAGACATTTTAATTTGCATTTTGTTGATTGGGTTTACATTTCGAAAATTTTTTATTAAGGAAAAGTGTTAAATGGGATTTTTATGTTGTTAACGTTTGAATGAACTTTAACGTTTTTAAATGCTTGTTGATAGAGCAAAAATCATTTAAGTAAATAAATATTGGCTTGGGACGACTTATTTTAAAATGCTGTATAAAGGGGTTTACGTATATTTAAGTCAAAATTAAAACTATCAATAATGTTGGCTTCAGTTAACATTTCGGTGAAATAATTGGAAAGAAAATCATTTTTTCTTATTTTTCTAATAAAGAAGTTGTGTAATAGGAATTACAGAAAAGATTACTAAACAATAAAGCCTATCACATATGAAATATGACATAGGCTAATATTGCATGGAAAATAAAATAAAAGATGAGAGAATTTTTTTAGTGGCTATAGTGGCATATTCCTTGATCATGTGACGCACTCTCTTCCTCAATGATTAAAATCCAGATATGAAGTTCTACGAAAGATCGTTTTTCCAAGTGCGTGTCATTATCAAGTTGATAATCCATAGTTAAGATTAGGGTGCAACCAGAGGTGTAGCTAGGGAGAGCGGGGGGGGTTTACCCCGGGTTTCACCCGTTTTGGGGTGACACCCAACCGTAAAAAACTTAAACAAACCATCACAATGTTTTCAACGATAAATCACTTAGAAACCATTTTAACCAGGTTATCCATATAATTTTAATTTATAAATTGTGATAATTTATAAATTTGTCCTATAAATGTGTTATTGGTTCAAAAAGAATCTATTCTACTTTTTAAAATTTTTGAGTTATTACGTGAAATAAAATTTTGAAAATATTAATCGAATCAACATGTTCAGCATTGAATACCATCAGCATCACCACAATTACTCAATAGCTTTGAATATTCCTATAGATACCATATTGACTTTTTTTTACGGTATATTATTTGGTATGCAAGAATGATTCTTTAACGACCAGGTCTGAAAACACATATGCTGAATAATGTATACACTGAAAAACAATTGAAGTTGGCAGTTTATTATTCATGCAAAGAAAAATTATTTGCAATCAATATGACTGTGATTGGGACAACTACACGATAACATTTTCCTAACAACAGAATGAGGTTTATTTAAAATATAAAGTGTTACGTCCAATATAACAGTAGTTGAATAAAGATAATAACTATTTCCCTGAAAAAAAATTTCCTTTGGCCTTATATCATAAATTTTTTATTTTAAAGTTTATGTATTTGAGATTAATTGAACTGTATTTCACATAAATATTTCGTGTGATTGTCTCAACTTCATCGATTTATAATTGTAGAGTTGTTGAAGCAATTTCGTAGTTTGATTCGCCATATGTGACCGCACGGTGAGGTTGAGACAATTGCATTTCGATTTGAAATAGGACATGTTTTTTTCAGTGTAGGAAAAGTGGTTTACGTCGATAATGTGGCACCCTTTGTCGATAGGGTGGCACCCTTGAGTAACAATGTCTCTATTTCAAAATTACTTCTAAAATATCAGCTTAACTGTACTACCTAATATATGTTTTACATTTCAAACAAATTAATTGCAAACACCTAAGGAAACTAATAAATAATCCAAATCACCGGGTTTGTAAATGATCTCAAAATAATTTTTTTCCCTTATCTTGAAACTCAGGGAATAAATTGGAATATATCGTTTTTCAATGGACACAAAAATAATTACTGTGGAATAAAATGGCATTTATGCAGTAACTGCAGTTTTGCAAATTTTTATAGGTAATATACTGTTTGTTTTCAGTTTTATATATTTATATATATATATATATATATATATATATATATATATATATATATATATATATATATATATATATATATATATATATATATATATATATATATATATATATATATATATATATATATATATATATATATATATAGTTATATTATAACATTCCATTACAAATCACATTCCAACATTCAGTTCTCACACATAAATATTAACGTCAGCATTTAACAAGACAAAACATGTTGAGAACATGAACCTTAGAAATAATTAGAAATAATGTTTAAGTTAGTCTTAGGTGAACTTTAAAAGTGTAAACAACTAAATAAAATAAAGGAATAATTAATTAAATAAATTAAAATTGATTTTTTTTTGTTTATGATCCAAGACTCATAATTGGCGCAGCCGTGCGGTCTTAGTGATCAAGTGAAGTGGTATAAAAACAGTGCATAAAAGTAGTAAATAAAACTATTTAAAATAGTGATCCCGTCAAGAATTTTTTTGCAACAAAAAATTTGTGACTTTTCTGGCTGAAGGTTGATAACCATCAACCGCTGTGAAGATTTGAGGATCCGCCGAATTTATAACATCTTCCTACACTTTGGAACCAACATCTCCACGACAAAAGGAAAGAAGCTCGACTACACTCACTACCAGATAGAAGTGGATCAAGTTATTTCTATAACTATAAGGTAAGCAATTTTTTTATGCTTTATATTTTAGTGATTACCTTTAAATAACCCGTGCACTACCAGATAGACACGGTAGACAAAAATAAGTGAATTAAAAGTGAATTAAAGTGAAACTTCATTAAAGATTTATAAATAATCGAGGTATTTCGCTAAGTCACACAATGAATCAAGAAATGGTTAACGAATTAACAAATCAGTTAAAAGTTGTTGTCGGACAATTACAGTTAATGACGTTGAAAGCAGAGGAACATGATAAAATGTTAGCTTATTTGCAACAGAAAACAGATGATTCTGAAGCAAAAAAACCTCAAACTGACCGTCAACAACAATTTATACTTGATTTATTCAGAATACCAGATCCAATTAAGTTTATACCAGAGTATGATGGTAATAGACGATAATTAACTGCATGGCTCAAAACTGCCGAGGATACACTAAACGTGTTTATGCCTCTGGTGAGCGAACCACAGTTCAAACTTTACTTACAAGCTGTAAGTAATAAAATTAAAGGTAAAGCTAAAGATGCTTTATGTTTAGCAGGAAATCCACAGAGTTTCCAAGAAATAAAAGATATTCTTTTAGAAAATTTAGGTGATAAACAAGAGTTGTCATACTATAAGTCGCAATTATGGGCGACAAAACAGGGTGATACATTATCAGTTCACTCGTATTATAATAAAATCAAAGAAAACATACAAAACATAAAAGCATTAGCGAAGCATAACGTTTTGTATAATCATTCGTGGCAAGCAATAAATGCTTTTATTGACGAAGATGCACTAGCAGCATTTATTTCGGGTTTACGTAAACCGTATTTCGGATATGCACAAGCTGCAAAGCCGAAAAATGTAGAGGAAGCTTATGCTTTCCTCTGCAAGTTTAGTTCAAATGAGATAATTTCGGGTAATTCTCTGAAAACCCTTAAATAATCAATCTCAATCGATTCAACCAAAAATTTTTAAACCAAAAAATTTGAATTTATCAAACCAAATCATAAAAAAAAATTCTTTAAAAAACGAGCCTGTTCCTATGGACGTCGATTTATCCATGCGATCAAGACAAACATTTAACAGGAAACTTATTAATAATCACGAGATTTATTCCGAAAATGAAGAACAGATCGAAGGATTAGGTTCAGAAAATAGTGAAGATTTTATTGATCCAAATTCAGAAAATAGTGAAAATTATACTGATCCAAATTTGGAAAATTTTCATTTAGAACGGGATTCAGACACGGAAGACTAAATTTTCTTCCGTATCTAATATGTAATAATGTAAAATTGCTAATCGATACCGGAGCAAATAAAAACGTTACAAAACCTGGTATCATTTCAGAGAATTTATTGCAAAAGCAAAAAACATATGCAAAAAATATTTTAGGGAACCATTTAGTAGAAAATAAATATAAAATAAATTTTTTAGAAAAAAATATTCCAAAACAAACGTATTATGAGTTAGAATTCCACAAATTTTTTGATGGAATTCTCGGTTCAGAATCAATGGCCAAGCTAAACGCGATGATTAATTATCAAACTAATTCAATAATTTTAAATAATCACAAATTTAGTTTCAACCGTTATTATCCGATGGGAAATGTATATAATCATATTGTTACATTTAATACAACCAACGATGGTGAATGGTTGGTACCGAAATTTGAAAATGTCAATGAAGACATTGTTGTACAACCAGGCATTTATACTTCCAAAAACGGTAAAACAACAGTTAAAATTCTAACAAACGAGCCACAAATACCTAGAAAACTTCCAAAGTTAAAATTAATTGTCAATAATTTTGAAACAATAACTCCAATTCCTATTTATGACAATCAATTAATTAGTAAAGACGATATTAAAAAAGTAATTAGAACGGAACATCTTAACAAAAACGAAGAGACAGCGTTAATTGCAACAATTTATAGAAATCAAAGTGTATTGTTAAAGCAGAATGAGAAATTATCTGCAACAACAGCAATTAAACACGAGATTCAAACCTGAGACGAAACACCCGTATATACGAAAACGTATTGATACCCGTACCATTTTAAAGGGGATGTTGAAGATCAAATCCAAGAAATGTTGCATAGCGGTATCATTCAAAACTCAAATAGTCCATACTCGGCACCAATCTGGGTCGTTCCAAAGAAATGTGATAACTCAGGTATAAAAAAGGTAAGAGTTGTGATCGACTACAGAAAACTCAACGAAAAAACAGTTGACGACAAATTTCCAATACCACAAATCGAGGACATATTAGATAGTTTGTAGGACTCTAGGTTCTACTCTCCTGAAATTTTAAAAACAATATAAAAATCATTTGATTTCCTTTAATATTATAAAACAAATAACAATGTATGTGTGGCAATTATTGAGAGTGAATACAAATGAAATTGTATGATGCCTCTCTTTATTTATTTTAATAACAATGTAATTAAAAATTAGGATTTGATTTCTTTTTCCATTATTAATATTCGATAACTTGAATAACATTGATCGAATTGATTTTTACATTGTAACGCTAGTTAAATAAAATTAAACTCAAAATATTGTGTATAAATATTTAATATTACACATTATCAAATAAAGTTTGTAAAGTTTAAAGTTGCGTTGAATTATTTCATCAGTGAAATTATAAACTAAATATAAAACTATATTATGGTGACCCCGTTTTGGATACTTTAAACAACAACGCTGAACAGTTTTTTTTACATAACGCTGTGATTTGGAACCTGGCACGTAAATTTATATGTATATAAAAACGTGCCAGGAATAAGGTACGTACATAAAAACTAAAAACTTACAAACGCTTGGCAGTATAACAAACATATTTTTCTTTTGGTTTACATTTTTGGCGGTAAAACAATCATAAAAAAGGCCGTAAATGTTAATAATCAACGATTACTGTTTAATACAACTGTAATACAAATATTACATCATATTGCAATACTATACGTACAAGATTTTGGTAACAATTTGGCGGTTATTGTGGAGTCGCATTGGAAAATAAAATTATTCAAGAAAACAAGATTATCTACAACAAACAACAACAACCTGCAAATCAACGAAAGAAATTTAAATAAAAAATATCAATTAAATCAATCAGCTGTTCCAGAATAATAGTAACGAATTCAATTATCAACTATCAAGACCATCAAGAAAATAAGCTATAAACTATAAATTAAGAAATTTACTGTTAAGGATAAGGCAGCCGGTGAGTACAGTTTCATTATAATACATTCTGAGTCAATTGCCACACACTACAACATTAGGAATCTTCTTATTTTTATATATTAATATGCTAGATTAAAACTTTGTGGAGCATTAGGCTTTTTTATTCGCAGATGGATTCATTTGAAATTTTCACAGCTAACTGATATTAGTGTAACCTATAGTCGGATCCGGATTCAAACAAATCGGATCATAAATAAAAAAGTTATTATATACGGAAAACTTTTTATATACATATGCATTATAAGTTTACATACATATAAAAACGAAATTTAAAATTTATTTTATTTTTTTATATTTTCTTTTTTATATATTAGCGAACAACGAACAACAAAAACGAAACTTTTTTTCTCATTCATTTCAGTGATCAGTCGTCTTTTGTCTTTGAACAAAGGATGGTTTTCGAGTCGTCGGAATAAAACAGATTTATGCGTAATAATGTTGATTTTATGAATGATATTTTATGAATGATATTTATGATGATATTTTATGAATGATATTTTCTTTTTTATATATTAGCTATCGAAAAAATTTATTTTCATTTTTAAATCATTCATTTCAGTCGTCTTTTGTCTTTGAACAAGGACGGTTTTCGATATAATTTCGATTATTTTGTTTATTGATATAAAGATATTTGCGTAATATTTTTCTTTGGTACTCTGAATCGGCGTTATGCGCGGTTGAATTTTTGAGGCTTTTTCACGTAGTTTTGGTAATGGTTTAAAACTTAAAACTTTTTTTCTTTTTTTATATATACTAGGAGGGCCCGGCGTGCTTCGCTACGCTTATAAATAAAGTTTTTGCGTAGACATTTTGTTGACGTAGAAGCAATGATTTCAAAAAGTGGTAATGAGAAATGCTACCATATAATTTTTAATTTTTCTTTTTAAATATATGAATGAAAAATAATCAGAACTCTAGCTGATCAGTTCGGATATATGAAAAATTAGCGAAGCTTACTTGAAAACTTATTTGATCGCTAATTTTTCATATGCTAATTTTTCATACGAAGCTTACTTGAAAACTTATTTGATCGCTAATTTTTCATATATCCGAACTGATCAGCTAGAGTTCTGATTATTTTTCATTCATATATTTAAAAAGAAAAATTAAAAATTATATGGTAGCATTTCTCATTACCACTTTTTGAAATCATTGCTTCTACGTCAACAAAATGTCTATGCAAAAACTTTATTTATAAGCGTAGCGAAGCACGCCAGCTCTCCTAGTTTAAATAAATATTTTTTCTATTTTGCGTCTAAAATAAAGTCATTTCGATACCCAAATGCGTATCGAAATGGCCTTCATTAAGATACGCAAAGTTTTGTTTTTCAAGGTTGGTCACATTGGTCATACAAACGTCAGTGAAAGTTAAAACGAATAATTATATAAATAAAATTATTCTTATAATTAATCTTATTATTAAAAAATAATCTAAATTAGTGTTTAATATTTTAATTAATTAAAATAATTAGTAATTATAACAAAATATCAAATTGACTATATTTTAATAAAATACACATTTTATGAAAGCAAGTTTTGCAACAAAAAAATATATAGAAATATGATGAAACGCAGAGCTTACTATTTTGAATTGAAATTTTTAGAAATTTTCTTTAAAACATTAAAACATAAAAAATATTTTTTAAAATTTCAAGACAACAAATGCAAAATAGAAAAAATAGTATAAAAAACTCGTTTCATAAGACGTTTTATCGCACTTATCCCTTAGAAAACTCCCCGCTGCGCGGGTCGTTTTCTAAACAGATTGCGTGCGATAAAATCGTCGATTATGAAACTAGTTTCTTAATATACTATTATGTTACATTGAAAGACAGAACAAAAATTGAATTGTTTTATTTTTATTATATTCTTGATTTTGATTTTTTTTATTTTTTTGGTTTTTTTATATTGTCTTTTACAACATTTTATAATTGTTTTATTACCCTACCATCATTATAATAATATATACATATATTTATATTTTATTTTGGTAAAAAAAAAACAAAAATTGCGTTACACAATTTTTTTTTATAATCGGTTTTATTATTATTGGCAAAAACAATTTTACAAACTAATATATTTGTTGATACAAATATAAAATTACATATTTATATTATACAAAATATATTTCCTTTTCTGCTTTTACAATTAATCCGAATCGTTTATAAATTAATTGCGTTGAAGTGTAATAATTATTATTCTTGTTTTACACCAAACGTTAACTGGTTTAGAAATTCTTAGTTAAATGAGTGACTCTGAATCTGAATCAACTAAGCTAAAAAACCCGGAATTTAAAACAACACGGTCAGGTACCGTTTTTGGAAGGGAAATTGACAAACCACCTCCAACCGGAAAAACAAATTCCACTTTAACTATGGCGAGTAATGTAGTAACACTCCCTGAATTTTTGGATTCTGATCCAACATTGTGGTTCCTACAAATTGAAAGCCTTTTTACAGCACGGGACATTACTGACGATCGTCAAAAATATGCAGCAGTTTTAGCTGCCCTCAGGCCTAGGGTGTTATCATTAATTCGAAACTTATTACTAAATCCCCCGACAACTGATTGGTAAAACAAATTAAAGACTGAAATAATCAGTCATTTAACCCAATCAGAACAGCAGCGAATCGAGAAACTGCTTCAAACCGTAGAGATGGGGAACCAAAAACCCTCAAGCTTCTACGACCTACAAATAGCTGGTGATTCCTCGGCAGTAAATCCAGAGCTAATTAGAAAGCTTTGGATTGCCCGACTCCCAATAAGTGTCAAACCGGTAGTCGTCTCAATTGCGAGTGATGACATTCTGACACTCATGCCTATCGCGGACAGAGTTTGGGAAGCAGTACGCGATCCCACCACCCCTTCTTGTGGTAAAATTGATCGTTCCTCAATCGATCGGGTTAATCAACCATCGACATCAAAAGGCAATGATCAACAACCACAAAGTTCTCTTGAGAAGATGGTTGAGCAATTAACCACTTCCTTAAATCAAATGAGATCTCGCCTAGATCGTTGGGAAAATACCAACCATCAAGCTAGGAGATTCCAATCACCCTCTAGATACTCGTCATTTCGACGAAGCTCTAGATCTAGAGGTAGATCACCTTCTTTCGGTAACCTTTGCTGGTTCCACCGAAAATTTGGACCGAGGGCTAAACGATGTGTAGGAAAATGTTCCTACAAGTCGCCCAGCCCTACTGAAACACCAAACTCGGGAAACTAATAAGTCCCAACGTAAATGCGGCTAACGCTGGGATACAGACTTCAAGCCGTCTGTTCGTCCGGTGCAAAAACACCAAACTCCAATTCCTCATCGACACGGGCGCTGATGTATCAGTAATCCCATGTCGAACTTTTTCGAATTTAGTTCAAGACGAACACAATGTCCTGACAGCCGCTAATGGATCTCAGATTCACACTTATGGTTCTAAATTAATGAACTTAGATTTGGGTCTCCGCAGAGAATTACGACACTCATTTGTCGTAGCGTCAGTTAGTAAACCTATTATAGGTGCTGACTTTCTGACTAAATTTGGTTTAATAGTCGACCTCAAGCGCAAGCGCTTGCTCGATTCAACCACAAACATAGTAGTGAATACTATTTCGTGTTTAGATAACACGCCTTCACTACGTTTGTTTAATGTTCAGGGAATCTACGGAGAAATCCTTTCTGATTTCCCAACCTTAACTCAGGAGCCCAAATTCGACGCCCCAGTCAAACACACCGTGGTACACAGAATTACTACAGTAGGACAACTACCTTTTTCGCGACCACGGCGACTAGAGGCTACCAAGTTCAAAATAGCCAAAGATGAGTTTTCACACATGGCACAGTTAGGATTGATTAGACCTTCCTCATCTTGTGTTTCATCTCCACTGCATTTGGTTCCGAAGAAAGAGCCAAATGACTGGAGACCGTGCGGGGATTATCGACGTTTGAACGATGTTACCATTCCAGATCGATACCCAATACCACACATTCAGGACTTTTCCATGCATCTTAACGGATGCACTATGTTTTCAAAAATCGATCTTGTCCGTGCTTACCATCAAATCCCAGTTGCTGCGGAAGACATTCACAAAACCGCGATTACAGTCCCTTTTGATCTCTTCGAATTCCTTAGAATGCCTTATGGTCTGAGAAACGCAGCTCAGACTTTTCAGCGTTTTATGGACGAAGTGGTCAAAGGACTGAACTTCGTATTTGTGTATATCGACGACGTTTTGGTGGCAAGCAAATCTCCTGAGGAACACCAAAAACATTTACGCCTACTTTTTCAAAGATTTGCTGATTTTGATATTAAAATCAAACTTTCAAAGTGCGTATTTGGTGTGCAATCTCTTGATTTCTTAAGCCATGAAATCACAAAGGATGGAGTAAAACCCTCCCCAGATCGAATCATGGCAATCCAAGATTTTCCTCAGCCATCATCAGTTCGACAAGTTCAACGATTTGTGGGTATGGTAAATTATTACCATAGATTTATACCACACTTAGCCGAACTAATAGCTCCACTTCACGGCTACCTCGCTGAACTAGCCAAGATAAAAAAAAGTCAGCTTTTATCTGGCCTCTCCAATGCAGTACAGCCGTTGACCAAGTCAAACTGGCGCTTGTAAACTGCACTCTCTTGGCTCATCCGTTACAAAATTCAAGCTTTTGTATCAAAACGGATGCTTCAGGTACTGCAACAGGAGCAGTACTCGAACAATTAAATAAAGGATGTTGGCAACCCTTAGGATTTTTCTCCAAAAAGCTCTCGCCTGCAGAGCAAAAATATTCTACCTTTGACCGCGAGTTATTAGCTATTTTTCTAGCCATAAAACATTTTCGTTACTTTATAGAAGGTCGTTTGTTCACAGTGTTCACTGACCACAAACCTCTGGTAACATCAATCGCCTCAAAGACAGAGAGAAGTCCTCGCCAGGCACGTCATTTGGATTTTATTTCCCAGTTCACAACAGATATTCGGCACATCTCTGGTACGGAAAATGTAGTGGCCGATACACTTTCACGAACTGAGGAAATGGCTATTAATTTTACTGGGTTAGATGTTGATAAACTCATCGAACTTCAAGAGTCCGATACAGAACTCAACAATCTTATAAATAACCCTAAAATTGTAGGATCTAAGCGTAAGTTAGAACCTATCTTAACCAATCATTCTGCAAAACCGATTTGGTGCGAGACCTCGACTAACGCATTACGTCCATATATTCCTGAGCCCCTGAGACGATCTATTTTCGATTCGCTACACAATCTCTCTCATCCTGGAACAAGAGCATCGCGAAAAATGGTCACAAAACGATACTTCTGGCCGTCAATGAACGTAGACGTTGGCTTTTGGTCTAAGACATGCTTACCATGTCAAAGATCCAAGGTCCACCGTCACACTCATTCCGAATTCGGACAGATACCTGTCCCCACGGCCAGATTTGAGCATATACACATGGACTTGGTAGGACCTTTACCACCTTCTCACGGATATCGTTATATCCTGACGACCATTGATCGTTTCACCCGATGGCCTGAAGCCATTCCCTTAGAAGATGGAACAGCTGAAACAGTTGCAAAAGCTTTCGTAACAAATCATATTTCTAGATTTGGTGTGCCGTTAAATATAACTTCTGATCGCGGAGCGAATTTTGAATCGAAGTTATTTCAAGAACTTTTGAACATCATTGGTTCTCAAAGACTACGGACGACGGCTTACAACCCTAAAGCCAATGGAATAGTTGAACGATTCCATAGACAGCTTAAAGCATCTCTAAAAGCTCATGGAAATACATTAAATTGGAGTGATACACTCCCCATCGTCATGCTCGGCATTCGGAGTTCGGTCAAAGCTGACCTAGGTTGTACTCCTGCGGATCTTGTCTACGGACAAAGCCTGAAGATCCCTGGAGAACTATTCATACAACCACAGGATTCGCATCCAGTCGAACCATCGGATTTGGTTGAACATTTAAAGCAATGGATGCAATCCTTAATCCCGAAAGATACCCGGAAGGATCCTCAAAAGAACATTTACATTCCGAAAGATCTCACGGAATGCGACTTCGTTTTCATCAGGGTGGATAAAGTTAAGACAGGTTTATCACCACCATATGAGGGTCCCTACAAAGTAATCAGGCGCTTCCGGAAGAGTTTCATAATTGAAATAAAAGGAAAGAACATTTCCATTTCAATAGATAGACTAAAACCAGCTTACACGACTAACGAAATTTACCAAAAACCATCATCGAAAAACGTTCAATTTCTCCTTTCCTAACCTTTATTAAATTACAAAAATTTTTTTGTTTGCAGCAGATTATTTTTTTTTTTCTGTCTTCATATTGTAGTTTCCTTTTTTTTTTTTTTTTTTTTTTTTTTTTAAAGGAAGGGAGTCCTGTAGGACTCTAGGTTCTACTCTCCTGAAATTTTAAAAACAATATAAAAATCATTTGATTTCCTTTAATATTATAAAACAAATAACAATGTATGTGTGGCAATTATTGAGAGTGAATACAAATGAAATTGTATGATGCCTCTCTTTATTTATTTTAATAACAATGTAATTAAAAATTAGGATTTGATTTCTTTTTCCATTATTAATATTCGATAACTTGAATAACATTGATCGAATTGATTTTTACATTGTAACGCTAGTTAAATAAAATTAAACTCAAAATATTGTGTATAAATATTTAATATTACACATTATCAAATAAAGTTTGTAAAGTTTAAAGTTGCGTTGAATTATTTCATCAGTGAAATTATAAACTAAATATAAAACTATAAGTTTAGGAAAATCAATTTATTTCACCACACTCGATCTAAAATCCGGTTTCCATCAAATACCAATGGAAAAGAAATCGCAATTAAAAACTGCTTTCTCGACAGATAGAGGTCACTTCGAGTTTTGTCGAATGCCTTTTGGCCTGAAAAATGGTACGACGACTTTCCAACGTGCCATGAACAACGTATTACAAGGTTTACTTGGTAGAATCTGTCACGTATACATGGATGACATAGTTATAGTAGGGGAATCTTTAGAACATCATCTAGAAAATTTAAGCATTGTTTTAAAAAGACTTTCAGAATTTAATCTCAAAATTCAACTGGACAAATGTGAATTTCTCAAAAGAGAAACCGAGTTCTTGAGCCCTGTCATAACACCAGAAGGAGTGAAACCCAACAAAGACAAAATACAAAAAATTTTAGACTGGCCATTGCCCAAAAATCAAAAGGAAATCAAACAGTTTTTAGGACTATCAGGGTATTATAGGAGGTTCATAAAGGACTATTCTAAAATCTCAAGAAATATGACAAAATATTTGAAAAAAGACATATCAATTAATTTGACGGACCCAGAATATATTTCATCATTTGAGACATTAAAAACTACAATAGCGACGGATCAGATACTAACCTATCCAGATTTCTCAAAGCCCTTTATATTGACAACAGACGCTTCAGATTACGCTTTAGGCGCAGTTCTGTCACAGATCCAAAATAAAATTGAAAGACCTATTGCATTCGCATCTCGCACACTAAATTCAACAGAGACTAAATATGCAACAAATGAAAAAGAGGCATTAGCCATTATATGGGCCGTGAAGAAATACAAACACTACCTGTACGGTAATAAGTTTACACTAGTAACGGATCATAAAACGCTAATTTTTATCAAAACATCAGAGAAAAACTCCAAAATTTTAAGATGGAGACTAGAATTAGAAAATTTCGATTACGACATAATATACAAAGAGGGAAAAGCAAATGTAGTGGCAGAAGCATTGAGCAGAATTCCAAAAGAAAATGAATTAAATGAAGTGCACATGAACGAATTCTCAGAAAACACTTCACGTGAATCTGAAGAAATCCAAAGAAATTCTCACCCTTCGGACGAAATAGAAACTGTTCACTCCGCAAGTACGTCAGATGACTACTTTATTCATTTCGCAGATCGCCCAATTAACTATTACAGAAATCAAATAATTTTCAAAATTTCTAGACTAGATACAACAATCACGGAAGATCTTTTCCAAATTTTAAAAGAATTATCTTTTCAAAACCAGCTTTCGAAGAAAATGATATAACTGAGTTTTTAAAAAAATATCACAATGGTAAACAATCAACTATCCTAGCTCCAGAAAATTTATACGGATTAATACAGGAATCATTTAGAAAAAATTTTTCACAACGAGGTCATTTTGTTTTCGTCACAAAAATTGTTGAAGATGTAATGAATGAAAATAGACAAGACACAATTATAGTCAAAGAACATGAAAGAGCACATCGAGGAATAAAAGAGGTAGAGAGCCAACTAAGGAGATCGTATTTTTTCCCAAAAATGCTTAACAAAATAAGAAATCACATAAACGCTTGTAATATATGCAATTCACATAAATATGATCGCAAACCATATAACATAAAAATATCAAAAAAGTCCAAGCGGCACGTATATCCGCTAGAAATAGGTAGATTTCGAGATCAGACAGTTTTGTGTGCCAGTAGAATCTGATGTATCAGATTAGTTTAAACAAAACAAACTAATTTCAAACAGATATTGAACAAATTTTAAAAAGAAAATTAGCTACCTACAAGCAAAATTATATCTATCCAATTTTGCAACAAACAAATATCAAATCTACCACAAAACATGTGTGTGACAATTTATGACACAAACCTACTCCATATCATATGTCGTGCAGTTACTGCAAAATATCAAAATAGTTTATTTCTAAGAAAAAAAATATTTTTTTCTATTCAAATCTTTTATTTTTTTGACTGTTATAAGGTTGACATTGACTGTTATAAGGTTTTTGGAAATTGTAGTTGGGGATTGCTGCAAACTTTTTTGTTGAAGCCAACAAGTCAAAAACCTTTAACTGCAGAGGTTTATATATATAAGAAATGGATTAAAATTTTTTTACAGATTCTAAATTTATGAAGATTTTAAAAATATTAGTATCCAAACGGCCGTTATAACGGATTAAAAAAACCACTTTTTTTTCTAGTATAAAGCCTATAGTTCCTTAACCATGTGTCAGATTTTTTTGATTTACGAACTTGTCCAAGATATTAATAAAACACACATTTTTCAGAAAGGTTTTTTGGTCTGGCTCCACAAATGCAACCGTGAGAGCGCCGGTTGATTCAAACGCATTGTGTGTTTTACAAGCTTTTTTGTTGGAGCCGCTTACTAGAAAGCTCCAACCGCAGAGGTCTTTTTTTTGAAAGAAACTGATTAAAAAGGTTTCAAAGATTCTAAATTTATGAAGTTTTTAAAAATATTAGAATCCAAACGGCCGTTATAACGGATCTAAAAAACAGAGTTTTTTTCTAGTATAAAGCTTCTAGTTTCTTAACCATGTGTTGGATTGGGCTGATTTACGAACTTGTCCAAGATATTAATAAAACGCACATGTTTAGAAAAGGTTTTTGATCTGGCCTTATAAATGCGACCGTGAGAGTGCCGGTTGTTTCAAAAAAAAATTTTTTTTTGCAAACTTTTTTGTTGGAGCCGCTCACTCAGGAACCTCTAACTGCAGAGGTCTTTTTTTAAAACAAATTGATAAAAAAGATTCCAAAGATTATAAATTTGTTAAATTTTTTGAAATATTAGCATCCAAACGGGTTATAACGGTTTTAAAAAATCAATTTTTTTCAGAAAAAAGCCTCTAGTTTCTTAACCACGTGTCGGATTTTGCTGATTCACGAACTTGTCCAAGATATTATTAAAACACACAAGTACAGAAAATTTTTTTGATCTACCTCAACAAATGCGACCGTGAGAGTGCCGGTCGTTTTCGTTATATCTCATATCGTTATATATATATATATATATATATATATAAATTTTTTTTTTTTTTGTTTTTTTGTCTCCGCTTATCATATATAGTCGTTTGGCACAAAAATTTTTCCGAAATTCCGAGATGAAGCCCATTGCAATAGGTAGATTTTTATATGAAATCTACCTAAAAACCATTAGAGCGAATACATATTGATATCTTTAGTATAAATAAAAATAGTTTCTTATCGGTAATAGATTCGTTTTCCAAACACCTTCAAATGATTCAAATTAACACCAAAAATTTAGTTGATATTACCAACGCTCTAAATAGATACTTAACACTTTTCGGAATTCCGAACACCATAATTTCTGATCACGAAACCACTTTTCAATCAGCACAATTCAAAGAATATCTAAATAAACTTAACGTTAAAATAGAATATGTATCCTCCTCAGAATCTAATGGACAGATTGAGAAAACGCATGCAACAATAATAGAGATATTCAACACAAACAAGGAAAAACTTGTAACTCCAAATACTTCAGCTGCCATAGAATTGTCGGTTGCACTTTACAATAATTCTGTACATTCAGCCACAGGCTTCACGCCAAATGAAGTTATATTTAATCAAAATAACTTAACAAGCCCAATAGAAATTCAAGCACATGTGAATAATATATTCCTAGAGGTGAAAAACAATTTAGAGATAGCTGCAAAGAAAATGGAAAAGCAGAATAAGAAAAAAGAAAAACCACCTGGTTTAACAGAAAACCAAGTAGTATTTCTTAAACCAAATATTAGATCGAAAACTCAACCAAGAGGGTTGAATGTTAAAGTCCAAGACGTAGCATTGAAAACATTTAAAATTAATAAAAACATAAAACGGAATAAAAATAAATTAAAAAGACTAAAGAAAATTTTTTAAATTTAAAACTTAATTTTTATTCTCTTTATTATTTCAGAAGAACTACACTTTTTTGTGTTTTGAACAAATTTTAATCAATGTATCAATAAATATATTTTTAATATAATTAAATCAATATTCAATATATTTTAATAAAATCAATATATTTTCAATATAATTAAATTTAAATCATTTTCTATAAATAAAATTTTCCTCTAAAATAAAATATCAAAAAGATGCAAGCTAATTGCAATATTCATATTTAAATCAGTAAAAAAAATATTTTCAATATAAGTAAATCAATATAGTTAAATTTCAATAGTTTTCTAAAAATAGGGTCAATCAGTAGAATAGTTACTAACAAAATAGACGATAAGTTAGAATTACACAATATAATACAACAAAAAGTTAAAAAACTGGTCAATAATTTCAACCAAATAAAACCTATACAACATGGAAGATATAGAATATGGGATTCTTTAGGTTCCGCATGGAAGTGGTTAGCAGGCAACCCAGATGCTCAAGATCTACGAATAATCAATAGTACAATGAACGAGCTGATTAGTGAAAATAACCAACAATGGAAAATAAATGAACAGATTAATAAAAGAATCCAACTCCTTACAGATACAGTTAATAAAGCAGTAAAATCTACAGCGATATCCAACAAAATAATTCTGTCCGAAATAGAGATAATAGCTACAATAATTAATATTGACACCATCAACACCATATTAGAAGACATCCAAGATGCGATAGTCAGAACTAAATTAGAACTACCAAGCAACAAAATCCTGTTTTTGAAAGAAATCCTTTCTGTCAAAGATTTATTAGTGGACCAGGGTGTTAACATAACATTACCATGATGAAGGTCTACAGTATGTTATACCCAAAATTGCTGTAAATCATGAAACACTACTCTATATACTACAAGTGCCAAAACTGGAGAAAGAAGAATCAATAGCAATAATGATCGTACCGTTGGTTATTAATAATACAATCATTAATGACTACCCACAACACGTAATAAAATCAAGACAACAAATATTTACAACGCTAAATTATGCTGATTACGTCCAAAAACATTCAAAAATTAAAGAATTTCGAGATAACTGCATTAAACCATTAATCATGGGAACGTACAGCCAATGCAATGTGACAGCAGAGATGGATACATCAATACAATACATTTCTGATGACAAACTTTTAGTAAATAATGCTAAGAATGAAAGTTTATCTTCAAATTGCGGACCTTACAACCGAACACTTACAGGAAACTTTCTGATAAATTTTTGGAATTGTACAATAACGTTTAACAATAGAAAATTCCATTCATACGAAATAAGAAGTCAAATACAAGAGATTCAAGGTGCTCTGCATAACATCCGAACAACTCGCAAGCTTATATCAACCTTGAATATAGAAACCATTAATCAAGAAAACATTGAGAACAGGATAAAGCTAAACCACGTATATTTAAGACAAGCGAATCATCAAACCTGGATCTGGACGTTGACAGGAAGCATATCTGCATCATCAATAGGCATCATCATATTACTGTTCTACATCATCAGTCGTAGAAGCAATGCAAGAATTACAATAAAAAACTCGAATAAACCGGCAACAGCAGGACACTATACGGAGAAAATCACAAGATTTTCCGATCTGTTGAAAGAATGTGGGATTACACCAAAGACCGAGGACGCCCTTTCTTCACCCCCCGGAGGAGTTATATTATAGCATTCCATTACAAATCGCATTCCAACATTCAGTTCTCACACATAAATATCAACGTCAGCATTTAACAAGACAAAACATGTTGAGAATATGAACCTCAAAGAATGTTGTAAAGACCATAACCATTATATTAAATATTATATTACTAACTTTAGCAATTAAGCATTTTATAAATTGAAATGAATTTATTAGAAATAATGTTTAAGTTAGTCTTAGGTGAACTTTAAAAGTGTAAACAACTAAATAAAATAAAGGAATAATTAATTAAATAAATTAAAATTGATTTTTTTTATTTAATTATGATCCAAGACTCATAATTATATATATATATATATATATATATATATATATATATATATATATATATATATATATATATATATATATATATATATATATATATATATATATATATATATATATATATATAAATATATATATATATAAATATATATATATATATATATATATATATATATATATATATATATATATATATATATATATATATATATATATATATATATATATATATATATATATATATATATATATATATAAATTTTTTTTTTTGTTTTTCCGTCTCCGCTTATCATTCATAGTCGTTTAACGCCAAAATTTTTCCGAAATTCCGAGATGAAGCCCTTTGCAATAGGTAGATTTTTATATGAAATCTACCTAAAACTCGTTTCTTTATTAATTTTTACTGAAACTGGTCTTTGAGATAGGTATGAACTAAACCATTTCAGAATAAATCCTCCAAAACCACCTGCATACAGTTTTTCCAACAGAAGGCAATGTACGACCATGTCAAATACCCTAGTGATGTCTATAAATAATCCTTGTACAGCTTCTTTAGTATTCAAGCCAACATATACAAAATTTAAGAAGTGAAGTCTTCTGTACTAAAACCAACTCGAAAACCAAATTGTGAGGGGCTGAAGAAATTAATTTTATCTAAGAAAGTTAAAACCCTATTCTTGATGCATTTCTCAAATATTTTTGCAAAAACTGAGAGCATAGAGATTGGTCTATAGTTTTCGACCTTTTTTTGTCATTTTTTTTCATATATATAGGGGAATAATTACAGCGCGCTTTAATGCTTTATGAAAAATACCTGTTTCAAAGCTTAAGTTAAAGATGTAGGCTAATACATCCACTAAAAGGGGTGATATCTCTTTTATAAGTATGTTTGTAATTTCGTCATTCCCGCTAGAATTTTTGTTGTCAAGGGAGTTGATCATTTTATATAACTCAGAGGAAGTGATTGAAAGAAACACAAAGCTGTTCGAATGCATATCGCAGCTTTTCAGAATTTTCTTTTCTAAACATGATAAATTATCGGCTGATAGAGTATTCTGAAGAGCTTGTGCAATATTACTATAGTAATTTATAAAACAATTCGCAATTTCTTTATCACTTGTGAAAACTCTGTTATCCTGAGTTATAATTTCTTCGATAGGTGTAGAGTTGCTGTCTTTATTTAAAATTTCATTGACTATTTGCCACTCTTTTTTTGGATTCCTCTTAAATCTGTCAAATTTATTTAAGTAGTACTCCTCTCTAACACTTTTTATATTTTTTTTTAACTTTTTAGAGAGATCCTTTTAGTTTTTTAATTTGTTGTTATGTGGATGTTTTTTTGACTTCAAAGAATAAAAATTAGCTTTATGGATACAACGAACGAGCGAATTTGTAATCCAAGGTTTGATTTTGTTAGTTTTCCGCTTATTTGGACTTATAAAACTGCAGGCATTAATATGTTGTTTTAAAGTTGACAGAAATAAATCAAATGCAATTTCTGGATCATTTTCTTTATAAATATTTACCCAAAATTCATACAGTAGTAAATTTCTAAGTTTCGCAAAATCAGTAAACACAGCATCCTTGTTGAGTAAACTAGGTTTACAACTTGTTTTTTTTTTTTTGAATGAGAATTATGACTGAATTTCATTTCACAAAAGATAAGATCGTGGTCTGTAATATTTATCCGTGCTACCGACGTAGAGACTAAATATCTAAAATTGAGATTAAGTCTAAAAAAGATGTGATCCAGACATGCATCAAAGCGAGTTGGTTCATTGATCACTGATGACAAAAAAAACGAGGTCATAGCAAAAGTGTAATTCTCCAAATCAGAGCATTGTTTTAGAAGGTTTAAATTCATATCACCTAACAGAAACATGTTATTAGATTTAATTTTTCTAAGTATTGAATTTAACTCACTAAGAAAATTATCCATACTTACAAGGTTTTGCAACCAGTAAGCAAGTAGAAAAGTGAACAAGTCACCACAAACTGTTACATCCACTCTCAATAAATCACCTCCCTTCGCCTCGATTTTAGAACAACTACATTTTAATGAATCCTGAAGGTGATTGACTTTTAGAAGCGACATGTAAATGATTGCCTGCATTTGATTTCTCAACTTTATTTGATTTTAAACACTGTGCGCATTTCCAGGTTAACTTAAGTTTTCCAATATGATCGGTATCATCCGGTTTTAACTTTAAACAAGTGGCATGATAAACGGATTTGCATACAACACAACACAAGTTTAACGTATTTGAATTTCTGTCTACTTTATTCATGCAAATCGAGCAATTAGTCATTATGAATTTATTTTGTTTTTAATTTTAGTTTGATAACAAATTTATACAATTAAATACTTTAAGGAATGATTTATAGATAAATTTTCAGATTATGTTAGATTTTTTCACTTGTTGCACAAGATGGATGGAATTCATTTTTGTTTAAAACAGTGACATTCCAATAAAATTGAACAGTTAGACCTTATCAAGGTGAACTTGTTTTTGTTCTTAATTTAATGAATCAAAATCTGAATCACATAAACAGTTTGAAAAATCAAACTCATTTTAAATAACTTTTAGATTTAGTTAATAATAAATAAAATTTATAATAAAAATTTAAATATTTTTTGAAGAATAATTTAATTTTATATTTTTTAATTTTTTATTAAATTCAACACTATATGTAATTTAATTTATAATTATTATTTTTTGTGTATTCAAAGACATGTGTTCCCCGCAACACACAACGATCGAATGATGAACGATTTTATGATGAGGTATCGGCAACAGAGCTCCTCATAGAGATACCAAGGTTGAGGAGGCATTTAAAAGCGGCCAATGTTACAGTTTCTAACTGGGTGTGGCTATAGACTTTTTGAAATTCATCGTAGAATACGATTTTTCAGAATTTCTTCCGAATCTTGCGGTCGAACTAAAGTTATTTATGACTATTTGCGTATTAGTGGCTTCGTGTGAGAGGAGTTTCAGCAAATTAAAATAAATTAAAAATTACTTGCAGGCAACAATGACAAATGTAGCTTATTAATAATAATGCTCATTTGTTTTAATTAAAAAAATTATAAATTACGTGTATCGGCTTTTTATTATTATTGACAGTTCTTATTACCACAATATCCGCCCTGGGTGCCATGCTAGCCCATGCTAGCTACGCCACTGAGTAGTGTTCACCATATTTACTTCCACTTCCATCAAAGTGTGAACTTATCAATTAAGTTATACTTTATTATATTAATATTAACCTAAAACCTACCTGAGAATCCTTCAATTTAACAAAAACCAATGCTAATGCGAAAACTATTATTCTGTTAAACTAACTTTAAACTACATCTGCACCTTAGGTTTTAATATTTTTTAATTAGTTTTTATTCAAATTTTCAATACCTAATCTGAAAAGTTTTAAAATTTCAAAAAAGTTATATAAAAAATGTTTATAAAATAAGAAGAAAATTAAAAAACCTTCGAGCACACTTTTAGTTAATTTCTTATTTTCCTTTCCCATCTTCAACTTTTCTTTTCAAAACTTTTTTACTTTAACGAAAAAAATATAAAAACTTTCCAGCTAAACGTTATACTGTTTGTAATTATATTGTAAATTTTACAAAAAAAAAATACATATTTAATTTTTTGAAAAGATTAATTTTGATAATTACTAAATATGGATTTTGTTAAAAATTTGATACTTTTTTTTTGTATTGAAAATTAGAAAACAAAGTTGGAATTTAATAATTAAATATGAAAAACAGTTTGGAGCTTTTGAAAGAATATACAAATAAAGTTTCATGATTTTCCAGAGTTAGATAAATAAAGTTTTCAAAAGAGAAATTTGAATTAGAACTTGATGTGATTCACAAACATATATACAAAAATTAATAATAAAAAATAAATCATAACAATAATTAAATCAATTAAAAATTTTCCATCATTTTCCTCTTATAATCATATTAAATTTTCTTTTCTTTTATTTATTTCTTGTCGTTTCGCTTCAATTAAATTATTCCGCTTTAAATCAAATTTTGTTAAGGAAAATTCTTTTATATTATTTATTCTTAAAGAAAGTAAAAGTAAAAACAGAAATTTTGAATAAAAAAAAAGTAAATTAAAATTTTTGAAATTTACAATGTACCTAATCCACTTAGAGATATATGAAAAATTTTCAAATGACTAAAAGCAAAACATAAAAAACAACAAAAAAAAAAATAATAAAATTTTCTTTTTCATTATCGTACCTGGTTTAACTACCAATACACTGAATTATACCGATAGGGAAGGTTTAAACTTTATTGTGTACAGTTTGTATAAAGAAAAGAAAAATGAAATTTGTGAGAGAAAAGAAATGAGTGATTGGATGATGTTGAGTTTTTCTTTTGTCAGGCTTAAGTGGTTTTTATATATTCATATTTTCTTTTTGTATTGTTCCCTGAAAACGATGCATGATTTTTTTTGTTCTTATATTAAACTTTCTACAAAGATGCGATGGATAAAAGAAAAATTAAATTCACTTTAAAATTGTCATTTTCGTTATTGAAATAGATGGATTTACTGCAAAATGGTGAAACTCATTTTTTAAATTTTAAATTTTTAATGTAGCTACAATAAATGGATGTAATAAGATATGCAAGTCAATAGACAAGCAAGCAAAACTAAATTCTTTGGAATTGTTTGAGATCGAAAAGAAAAGAAAAAGGATAAAAAAGTTTTACTACTAATTTTAAATTTGTTCTGTAGACCACAGAGAATAATATAAATTATACAAGGGGGATGGGAATTTTATCTTTTAAAAATTTATCTTTAAGTATTGTTAGAGGAAACACCAATTTCGGAGCTTGGATTAGACCTTGTTATAATGATGCAGGTTATTAGTCGCGACTGTGTGTGTTTACATTTTTTTTATTCCAACCATAATTTTTATAGATTGCGAACGCATCGATTTCGATGTTCTCATTTTAATTATAAATACGAGAGTCTCACTGGGTAGAAGACGATTGGTAATTTAAATTTTGATGAGTTATCATCTACTTTTAGGTAGATTTCATATAAAAATCTACCTATTGCAATGGGCTTCATCTCGGAATTTCGGAAAAATTTTTGTGCCAAACGACTATATATGATAAGCGGAGACAAAAAAACAAAAAAAAAAAAAATTTATATATATATATATATATATATATATAAACGATATGAGATATAACGAAAACGACCGGCACTCTCACGGTCGCATTTGTTGAGGTAGATCAAAAAAATTTTCTGTACTTGTGTGTTTTAATAATATCTTGGACAAGTTCGTGAATCAGCAAAATCCGACAGGTGGTTAAGAAACTAGAGGCTTTTTTCTGAAAAAAATTGATTTTTTAAAACCGTTATAACGGCCGTTTGGATGCTAATATTTCAAAAAATTTAACAAATTTATAATCTTTGGAATCTTTTTTATCAATTTGTTTTAAAAAAAGACCTCTGCAGTTAGAGGTTCCTGAGTGAGCGGCTCCAACAAAAAAGTTTGCAAAAAAAAATTTTTTTTTGAAACAACCGGCACTCTCACGGTCGCATTTATAAGGCCAGATCAAAAACCTTTTCTAAACATGTGCGTTTTATTAATATCTTGGACAAGTTCGTAAATCAGCCCAATCCAACACATGGTTAAGAAACTAGAAGCTTTATACTAGAAAAAAACTCTGTTTTTTAGATCCGTTATAACGGCCGTTTGGATTCTAATATTTTTAAAAACTTCATAAATTTAGAATCTTTGAAACCTTTTTAATCAGTTTCTTTCAAAAAAAAGACCTCTGCGGTTGGAGCTTTCTGAGTAAGCGGCTCCAACAAAAAAGCTTGTAAAACACACAATGCGTTTGAATCAACCGGCGCTCTTACGGTTGCATTTGTGGAGCCAGACCAAAAAACCTTTCTGAAAAATGTGTGTTTTATTAATATCTTGGACAAGTTCGTAAATCAAAAAAATCTGACACATGGTTAAGGAACTATAGGCTTTATACTAGAAAAAAAAGTGGTTTTTTTAATCCGTTATAACGGCCGTTTGGATACTAATATTTTTAAAATCTTCATAAATTTAGAATCTGTAAAAAAATTTTAATCCATTTCTTATATATATAAACCTCTGCAGTTAAAGGTTTTTGACTTGTTGGCTTCAACAAAAAAGTTTGCAGCAATCCCCAACTACAATTTCCAAAAACCTTATAACAGTCAATGTCAACCTTATAACAGTCAAAAAAATAAAAGATTTGAATAGAAAAAAATATTTTTTTTCTTAGAAATAAACTATTTTGATATTTTGCAGTAACTGCACGACATATGATATGGAGTAGGTTTGTGTCATAAATTGTCACACACATGTTTTGTGGTAGATTTGATATTTGTTTGTTGCAAAATTGGATAGATATAATTTTGCTTGTAGGTAGCTAATTTTCTTTTTAAAATTTGTTCAATATCTGTTTGAAATTAGTTTGTTTTGTTTAAACTAATCTGATACATCAGATTCTACTGGCACACAAAACTGTCTGATCTCGAAATCTACCTATTTCTAGCGGATATACGTGCCGCTTGGACTTTTTTTTTGTTAAAATCGTGAAATTAAATTGGTCTTAGAATGCATTTTGTGCCTGAATAAAAGTGAAGAAAAATGTGTTCGAGAATTTTTTATGAATTCAAATTATTAGTTACAATTTCGATAAACAAAAAAAATTATACATCTGTTTGTGCCGTAAAAAGTAACGTCATTAGTTCAATTATACCATTGACCTTCACGATTGGTAATGTAAATTTTGATGAGTTGTCATCTGCTTTTGTTTAGTGAAAATCGAAAAATTAGTTTTGTTGTGGAATTCACGTTATACCTAAATATAAGTGAAGAACAATATGTTAGAAAATTTTATTGAACTCTAATTTATTAGTTAGGATTTATGTAAACTGTGATATTAGTTTAGTTATATGTGCCATTAGATGGTTGTCCTTGATAACTTTGTACATTAAAATAAATATAGTTCAATAGTGTACATAATGATATTAGTTATCATATTTTGTATATTTTATAATTTTTATCATATTTTGTTTTGGTTTATTTAGGGTTTTGGTATAAACCTATAATAGCATGTGTCTTAAATAAATGTAATAATGGGGTGGGTGATCGTGACGGTCGCGGCTTCTTCGTCATTGAGGGCTGCAAAAATTTCCTTATAACACCTTGCGTTTTGTTTTTGACCCATCTTTGAATGCGCACACTATTCATTTGTGCTAGGGTGGCAGGTACACTTTCTTAAACCCACTTACTGAAGCTAGTTTAGGGTGATTAACCTCGCTAGGTGCGCGACCTGCCTCAACGATTTCATTGGTAATTCCGATGGACCCAGTTCTCGATTACAACCTATAATGAAAACCACGATGAAATTGTCAAGAAAAAATTGATGTGACACATTGTGAAAAGATATGAATACCCTCATAACAACTTGTTCCAATCTTACCAAGTCTACCATTTATCATGTTTCCATAGAGAGTAAAAATCCTGCAATATTGGACTGGAAGTTTGGACTGGAACAAAAGACAGTTTAGAGGAAGTTTACAAGAGACAACTAGAGAGAGATTACAATTACAGAGGAAAGAACACATGCAGGTCCTAAAGACTAAAGTATTCGCCACTTTCATTATGGCAAACCGTATCTAGCAAATTTTCTCGTTAAGTGTCCTCACATTTACACAGCATTTAATAAACAAGGTTTGGAATAGCAGTAGACTACAAAAAATTTATGGCTTTGACTTTCATGCCTGTATGATAGTATTTGACAAAACCTCAAATGGTGGTTAGTGCTTAAAATATTGATGGCATTACAATAAGATGAATGTGCGAAGCTTTAAAGGTTCAGAGTAACAGTAATCAATGTTGGATATAAAAAAATCAACCTCTATAGCACCCAAGAATGGTAATAGTAGTGAGCTTCACTCTAATGTTGAGTCAGATATTATATACTGTAAGTCATAGTTGTATCGAATAAGAAATACGTTCTATATTTTATAAATATTTTCTACTATATGAGAAAAGTATAGATTGCAACATAGATTAGAAATTACAAACACATTTAGTGTGATATTAGTGGAACTGATACTAATATCAGTAATCCCAATCCCAATTCAGTAATCCTAATATGAAGTAAAGAAAGTTCAAGGAGTTTATCGTTAATTGAAGAAAGAAAAAACATTTTCGCGAATGAAATAAATTATTTTGTTAAATAAAAAAAAAGTAGTTATTATAGAACTTGTAGTGAAGAGCTTTTTCGTTGAACCGACAACGAAGTGGAATAGCATGTCGCGCACCAGGATAAGATTTATTTAGCCCCAAGCTAGCTTCAGCCTATGGGGTCGAGAAAGGAATCCTGCTGCTCCATTACAAATAACAGTGTTGTACGCGTATTTCGAGACCAAATAAACGGATAGAAAAAAACACAAGTGAAATGAGTAGACTCTGGCGAACCACGATCACCACGTCCAACCCGCACCATTCCAAGCACATATTCACACGCTCTCACACCTCATACACTCACACACACATATATACCCAGACACACACACAACGGCCGATTATTCATATAAATGCATAATTTCTCATCAACAGTCCGATTATTCTTTTCAATAATGCCATATATGTTACCAATGGGAGATTATAAACAACTAATTTGACTTGTTGAAGTGTAACCCACACATATGAAATAGTTTATGTAAATAGAGATGAAAATATAAGTTAAATTTTTATTTGTAGAATTAGCTTCGCACAGTTCAGCCTAAAACAAGTAGGCCAGCTGTCAAACAGAACGGCTGTGTATTTTTTCGATCAACAATTTTTTTCAAAAAATAATAATAATAATTAAATTTCATTAATAATTCATTTATATTTCTTTTATATTTTTTTTATTACTTTTTTTATTAGTAAATAATACTAATTCTTACTATTTATCTTTTTTAATTTTAGGTAAGGAAAATAATCTATTTGGAAAAATTAATTGATGAACTGAATTTAACAACAAAAACATCAACAAAAATTTAGATAGATTCAAGAAATTCAAGAAAATAAAAATAAGATAAGCGTTTTAATATAGTATTTAGTTTTTATTCATATTTATTAACAATTTAGTGTACAATTGTTGTACATAATCTATTAAATTGGAATTGTTTATTGTAAACATAATACAGTAAGCAATTCGAAATATTCGTGAACGGTAAGGTACAATAATTGTTTATTGTTGACTTATGTAGAATTATAGTTATTTTATTAGTTTCGTTGTTAGTTTTCTTGTGGTCTTGTTGACTCAATAACAGGTTTTAAGTACACTTTATGTATAGTTTCCTGTCTTTGAGTTACATCTTGTTTTGATGTTTCTAAAATAATATTTTGTTTACAATTTCATAATTTTAATTGTCGATTTTAACAGTGAACCTAGACTTAGATTCAGGTTGTCCAGCTGTTGAAGTAGTCAATTTCAATTTCAATTTGAGTTTGTTTGTTTTCGCATTACTGTGGTTTTCGTATGTATGTTTTTCATTGATATTTCTCTGAGTTAAAATGGCAAAATTGTCTATCAGCTATGCGAACATAAGAGGATTGAACATAAACCTTAATTCAGTCCATCTTTTTCTTGAAACCATGAAACCTGATATTTTGTTTTTAACGGAAACGATTATCAGTGCGCGTGCTGTGACCTTAGATAAAAACAGATACCTTTGTCCCAATTATGAACTTGAATCCTCTTTCTACATTAAGCATGGAGTTTGTGCTTATATTAGGGATACTATACCATATGTGAGATTAAATAAATTTGAATTAAATGCAAAATTTCACAATATGGTGTCACTAAAAATTAGTTGCCCAAGTCAAACGCTGTTTGTCTTTGGACTTTACCGTTCACCTAATTCACCTGAGAACTCTAATTTATTTCATGACTTATCTGAGAAGATAGATAGGTTGGTTGAGTATCCTAATGCAAAGTTTATAGTTCTTGGAGATTTTAATGTCCACAATAAAGAATGGCTTACACACAGTTCTAAAACTGACGAGGTTGGTAGACAGGCTGAGTTGTTTGCTCTTTATCACAATTTTACTCAAATAATAGACCTGCCAACCAGAGTTCCTGACATTCCTGGTCAAAGTAGTAATTTACTTGATTTATTTTTGACAAACGATCCATATCTGGTTCAATTTAAAATATCAGAACCATTGGGTGGTTCAGATCATAATTTGATCTCCACACAACTAAATATACAAATTCCAAAACAATTTAAAGCGAATCCTCGCAATGTTTGGGATTACAAAGCTGCGGATTGGCAAGGACTTAAAAGTTTTTTTAGATGTTTTCCTTGGAAACGCTATTGCCTTACCGGCCAAGACCCAGACATAGCTGCATCAAATTTTTCTGAAACTGTAATTGATGGTATGCACAGATTTATTCCTAATAAATTGATCATTCCAAAAACTGATCTATGGTTTTCTAGTAAATGCAAAAAAGCTATAAAAGTTAAAAAAAAGGCTTTTCGAAAGTATAATCAAAACAAAACCGATGAAAACCTTAGACAGTACCGTAAAGAGAGAAATTTATGTCGTAAGTTAATAGATGAAGAGAAACATCTATTTAATAGGAAAAAAGCATCTAAATTCGCAGAACATCCGACTGGTTCACGCAATTTCTATAAAGCCGCAAAGGCTGTCCAAAGCAACTTTTGTAAATCTTCCCTACCGCCTCTTGTTAATAGAGATGTCCCTATCATTGATCCAAAAGAGAAAGCTAATTTGCTTGGGCATTATTTCTCTTTAAATTCTACTTTAAAAGAACCTAATTTCCAACCTAAACCTATTTCTAAAGTTTCTTATAAAATGAGGCGGATAATTTTTCGGAAAAACATTGTTCGAAAAATGCTTTTAAAAATCAATACTAACAAGGCAACAGGCCCTGATTTTATTCCTCCGATTATACTTAAAACATTTGCTAGGGAGCTAGCACCAATCCTCACTAAAATCTTCTATTTGTCATATAAGAAAGGAATTTTTCCTGAAATTTGGAAAATGGCTAGTGTACAGCCAGTTTCAAAAAAAGGCAGTAAGACTGATCCTACGAATTACAGACCCATTTCAATTTTATCGGTAGTTGCTAAAATTTTTGAGAAATATGTCAATTTTAATTTAATGAGCTTCTTAGAGTCTTCCAAATTAATTAATGAGAGACAATATGGATTTCGAAAAGGAAGAGCGACGGGAGATTTGCTGTCTTTTGTCACTCATATCTGGAACAAGTCGCTTGAAAACTTTGGAGAAACATTCGGTGTTGCTCTTGATATTTCCAAGGCATTTGACAAAGTTTGGCATAACAACCTTATATGCAAATTGAGATCCTATGGTTTAGACGAGCAGCTTATATCTTGGACACAGAGCTTTATATCTGATCGAAAGTTTCGGGTCAATGTTGACGGTGTATCATCGAATACTTTTTCAACTAATGCAGGAGTTCCTCAGGGTTCCGCTTTGTCACCAACTCTTTTTCTTATCTATATTAATGATTTGTTGGACTCAACGGTTCATCCTATACATAGTTTTGCTGATGACAGCACGCTTCATGCGTCTCATGAAGCACCTAAATTATATACACCCTTAGCGCTTAGTGAGTGTAGATCAAAGTTGATAGATTCCCTTAACACTGATCTTAAAACAATTATGGATTGGGGTATTGCTAACAGTGTTGAATTCAATACAAGCAAAACACAGGTTTGTCATTTTTCTAGGATAACGACACCCAATCCTTTTCCATTAACGTTTGGCCCCAAAAATCTTTTAGAGAATGAGTCTGTCAGACTTCTAGGAGTTGAGATTGAAAATAATATGAAGTGGAATTCTCATATTTTTAATCTGGCTAAGAATGCTGTTCAAAAGTTAGGATTTTTGGGGCGATGTCGTAAGTTTTTCGATAGCGAACAACTTCTTTTAGTTTATAAATCTTTTATACGTCCCTGCATGGAATACTGTTCTCACATATGGGGTGGAGCTTACTTGAGTAGTCTCAACTGCCTTGATTCTGTACAGCGTAGAGCTATTAAACTCATTGGTAACCCAAGTCTTACTAACGGTCTTGATTCCTTGCAGCACAGAAGAAATGTTGCTGATTTGACTATATTTTATAAATATATTATGGATGAGCGAGCTTCTGAAGAGATCAAATCGATTTTACCTAAATCAGCAAACCTTTCGCGTCACACCAGAGCAAACGTAGCAGCGCATCCCTTTACAGTTCAAATAATTAGGTGTAGAACTGTAGCCTTCCAACGTGACTTTTTCAACAGAGTCTCTCATCTTTGGAATGCCTTACCTTCCTGGGTTTTTCCTGATGAATTTAATCCTCAAGGCTTTAAAGTTAACGTTCATAAATTTCTCAGAGAATCTTAATTTTTATTCCATTCTTATCCCTAGTTGGCATGGTATCTTCGGATATTCAGAGACGTTAATTTATAATTTGTTATAATTAACACTAAACATGCCTAACTTTGAATAAAAAAAAAAAAAAAAAAAAAAACAAAAAGAAAAAAAACGGTTGGACTAGCAATGTTCATGCCAACGATGGAAACCATATCATTAAAGCTATGTCGAGTTTATTTTTAAATTTATTTGTCAGCTTATAAAAATGAAAATCATGCTCGGATAAAATATAACAAACCGTATATGAAATCAGATATATTTTAAATGTAACAACAATATTTCAATTTCAATTTCAATTTCAATTTCAATTTCGATTTCAATTTTGATTGTTGTCGAGTGCAGTCGCAAAAAATTTTGTTCTATAAAATTAAAATAAATTAAAATTAAATAACAAATTGTAAAATAAACGGGAAAGTTTGTTTAAAAAAAAAAAAATTTGGTTATCATCGAAGTGTTATAATCACATAATAATGACTCGTAAACCAAACCGTAATCAAGTCAGAAATTGTAGTGATTTCTTAAGCTCAACTAAAGCAAATGTGTATCAATCAGTCTGTGAAATTTGTAATTTTAACTTAGCAAAAAAGGATAGAAAAGTTCAATGTGAAACGTGTAAAAAAATATTTCATGTGGAATGTGCTAACGTTAATCGTATTACTTACTCCAACATTATAGAGAAAAAAGTCAAATTTAATTGTACTAACAAATGCGGTAAATCTAACGCCAAACGCTTGCCATCAACAGAAAACATCGATAGCGATAACGGTTTCACCACTGATGACGAACTAGAGGGCTCAAACAATGCTGCAAAATTAGATAAAATACTTAAAATAAACAAAGAAATGCAAAAAATTCTTTTAAATTACATAAAACTCGAAGAACGCGTTGCGACCTTAGAAAATGAAATTGTTGAACTTAAACAAGAAAAACTTAATGATCATGTAGTTTTTGGTGGTATATCTCATTCAACGGAACAAACTGATCTAGATATCGTCTTAGAAATCACAAAAATACTGCAGGTTCCAATTCGAAGAAGCAAAAAAGGAAAGTCAGAAAATGTTAAAAATGCAAATCCTCCAATTATTGTACAGTTCATCTCACCTATTTTCAAAAATAAATTGATGAAAGCAAAAAAAATTCATGGGTCAATATTTACTCATCAAATTACAAAAGAAGTTAATTTAGAAAAACAAGTTTTCTTATCCTCATTTCTCACAATGCACAATGTCGAATTATTGAATTATGCAAAAAAATTAAAAAATGAAGGCTACAAGTATGTATGGTATGATAACTTTAATAATCATGTTTTAATTAAAAAAAATTCTGATTCAATTACTACGGTAATTAAATCAAAAAATCAAGTTGACGAAATTATTAAAAATAAATTATAATTTGCCAAACTCTAACACAAACAAAAATCATGGATTGCACACCTTATAATTTAGTTGATTGTATTGACATTAAGTATTGCATTAATAAAACCAACAGTAATTTTGATTCTAACTTGAATATTGTTTATTTTAATGCTCAAAGCATTAGAAATAAACTCGCTGACATAAAATATTTAATATCGTCATATAGCTTTGTTGTTCATGTAATTGTTTTAACGGAGGTTTTTGTTAATAAAAATGAAATTAATTTGTATAAAATTGATAATTATACTTCATATTTCTCTACTAGAGAAGACAAGAGAGGTGGTGGTACGGCAGTATATGTAATTGATAGTATTAATTCAGATTTAGCTTTTGATTTATCTTTTAATTTAAATAATTTTCTTATGATTAAACTCTTAAACATTGATTGCAATATCTTAGCCGTATATCGTCCTCCGTACAGTAATATTGATATGGTAAATGAATTTCTTTTGAAATTTGAAGAAATCGTACAAAAAAACAAGAATACTTATATAATTGGGGATTTCAATTTCAATTTACTTAACGAGCACGACAATGTTGTACAAGCATATAACAATGTAGTACTTTCTAACGGATACATTATCCTTAATAAGATTGATTCTGAATATGCTACACGTATAACCAATACTTCAAGAAGCATTCTTGATCATATTATTACTGATATTGTTACTCTAAAGTTTTATTTTTCTATCAATGATAGTGTCATAGGAGATCATCAAATGTTGGTATTTAGTATCGCCAAGGACAACCTAAATATTCCAAAAACCATTTCCAAAACCAAAACAGTTTTGGAATATGATAAAATTGATAAAGAATTATTTTCAAGGATGATAAATGATGCCGAAACATTTGATGATCTAATGAATCTTTGTTCGTCAACTATTCAAAATCATACTAAAACTATAAAAAAAAATATCCCTATCATAAAAGCTGATCCATGGATCTCAAATGAAATAAAACTATTGCAAAGAAAAAGAGACAAATTTTACAAATTGAAGTGTAAATACAAAACTAACGCTTATCTAAAAGACAAATTCAATACTTTAAAGAAACAGTTAAAAGATTTGGTAAAGCAATCCGAAACAAAATATTTTGAAAATGAATTAAACAATAATGACTTTAGAAAGGTTTGGCAAATTATGAACAAACATGTCTTCAAAAAAACTAGAAATACAAATAATATAGCACTTGCACATGAGAATAAAGTATCTACTGATACAAAAATAAATTGTAATATATTTAATAAATATTTTGTTAATTGTATTAAGTCAATTATTCCAGATAGTGATATAAATATTGATTCCATCTTAAGTCAGCAGGACGATAACACTATTGAAATTGTAAGCCAAACAAACCAAGATGAAATCATAGACATAATCACAAAACTAAATCAAAGATCTGCTGTAGGATACGATGGAATCTCGGTGAGATTTTGTCTATATTTTAAAGATATTTTAGTACCCAAATTGTGCAATTTGATAAACATCGCAATAGCAAAACATGAATTTCCAGACTGCCTCAAAACAGCGTTGCTGATTCCTATCCACAAAGGTTCGACTAAAACAACTGTGGGTAACTATCGGCCAATTTCGCTATTGAGTACTTTCTCCAAAATTTTTGAGAGTGTTCTTTTCCGAAGACTAAACAAGTTTTGTCAAGCAAACAACATAATAAGCAACCATCAATATGGATTTTGTGAAAGATCAAGTACACTATCTGCTGTCTCTGAAATCGTAAGTGATATCAAAATAGGGCTTGACAAAAAGCAAATGGTAGCATGTCTCTTTATTGACCTACAAAAAGCGTTTGATGCAGTCTGCCATATGATCCTAATTAAAAAACTATATGAGATTGGTATTAGAAACAATAGCTTAAAAATGTTTCTTAGCTACTTAAACAATAGAAAACAGGCAGTTAAAATAGATTCAATTGTTGGTGACACTGAAAGAATCACGTATGGAATTCCTCAAGGCTCTTTACTCGGACCACTTCTTTTTAATATTTATATAAATGAAGCACTTTCACTCTGTTTGAGTGGTAAGGTCGTAATGTTCGCAGATGACATGGCCATAGCATATAATGAAAAAACTTGTAGTGACCTTCGACTTAAAATGGAATCAGATCTTAATCTAATATCCAACTGGGTTGACTGTAATCACCTGAAAATAAATGAATGTAAAACTAACTATATGATATTTACAACCAAAAATAAATGTTTGACGGAATTTTCTAATTTTGATCTATATGTTAATAGTAACAAGATAAAAAGAGTCTATTCCGCCGAATACTTAGGACTTTCCATTGATCCTTATCTCAATTGGAATAATCATATAACCAAATTAAAAAAGAAAATTCATTCATTCTGTATAAAATGAGAAATATACTACCAATAAAAATTAAATACTTGATATTCCATACGCACGTTCTAAGCCATATTAGGTATCTGCTTCCAATCTGGGGCATTACAGCATGTGCGAGGATCCAGGAAGTTCATGTTTTGCTAAACAAATCGTTAAGAAACGTAAAAAATTTACAGTATAACTGTGCTACTGGTCTACTGTACAACAAAGATATTCTACCTGTACAAAAACTAGTAGACTTTGAGATATTGTTCCTTATCTTTAAAATCAAACATAATCTCATTAAACAAAACTTTGAATTTCGCAAAGTAAGTTCTCTTCATGATTATCCTACAAGATATGCAGATCAGCATTTTATTATCCCTTATTTTAGAACCGCCGGTGGTCAAAGTTCTATGGTTTATAAAGGCTTATTAATGTATAACAATCTTCCTGATGACTTAAAAGATGAATCCAGAGTCAGTTTATTTAAATCAAATTTAAAATCATATATATTTGAAAATTAATTCTAAGTATGCTTAAAATAAAGAATGTGTACGTTTGCTTAAGTTTAGTTACAAAAATTAAAACGTATGTCTAAATTATATAACCCTAATGTTAAGTAAAATCTAAGTAAATACAAAAGCTAATTTGTCTGTTCTCGATAACTTATTATATTAAACTTTACTATAATTATTTCCACCTAGCACAATGTGCTTTTGCAAATATATAAATCGTTTATAAAATTTTATATTTTTATATTGTTAAATTATGTATTAAACCAATAATAAATAAACAAAAGCTAGAAAAAAAAAAATATTACAGATTGCTCTTATATATTTCACTTATCACATATCCGTTAGCATTGAATTCCTTTCGTTGTACCGACGATCGACCAATTTACGTTCAACAACCGACCTCTTTAATTTATTCTGTTCGTTATTCTTGATTTCATTTGCACTATTCGTCGCTTTATAATTCACATCGAATAAAAATTAATTTTTCTAAGTCCATCGTTTCGGTTTTATCACATAATTTTTGACTGTTTAATTTTGCAAATAAATTATTGACATTTTTTTTGTAGAAGCTGCATTTTTTCCCGTTAAACTTCCGTTATGCTATCCGGAACCATTAGTTATTATTTTTTTTGTTGTCCTTCATATGTTCCAACAATAGATTATTGCTAATAAATGACTAAATCACACAAAATATAGCACTATTTAAACTTTAAATACAGAAAGCATATATATATTATGTGTCTATTCCTATAATGCCAATTTGAAACCTGTAGGTCTAATTACGTAAAGAAATAATAATCAAGGCTTCAATTATAGGTTCAATCACTCACACATACACATCCCTTGTATATACGCACATGTACACGCACTCACGCACCCATTCATAAATACATACATACCCTCACATATATATATATATATATATATATATATATATATATATATATATATATATATATATATATATATATATATATATATATATATATATATATATATATATATATATATATATATATATATATATATATATATATATATATATATATATATATATATATATATATATATATATATATATATATATATATATATATATATATATATATATATATATATATATATATATATATATATATATATATATATATATATATATATATATATATATATATATATATATATATATATATATATATATATATATATATATATATATATATATATATATATATATTACAAATGACTCACCCCATAGCTTGTCCAGATTCCCCTCCCGTAGTTCAATTAAGTCGCTCATCCTCATCCAGCTCATAGGTTGGTAAGCTCCTCAACCAGGATCACGACATCGTTGTAAAAGAAAATGTTACAATCCAACTTGTTGATGAAATCAGTGATTTTCTTATTTTTCTTTATCGCCGGAAGTGTATCGAAAACACGCAACAGGTATGCTGATGTCAACGTATATCCACACACACAAAAAAAAACAAAAAAGGCTACCCCGGAAATATATCCAGCTATTCAGCACACGGGATGTAGCATGCGGTAAGGTATTTGAAGTAAATTATATTTTACCTTCCCGACTTATTCACTGGGTCAGTCCACCCTGATGCAAGTGTTAACACCGAAAAATCACAAAGATTTGGGTGTAAATATAATTAATATTGTATTATCACAGTCATTTGTATTCTTATCTCAACAAGCACTTTATATGATTTATTTCAGATATTTATGAGGGAACAGTTTTTGTTAACAACTTTTTGTCTATTTTTCACATATATTGGTAGCTTATAACAACACAGATTTCAAAAAATTTTTGTTTAAGATTACAATTATCATTTATCACAGCTTCCAATATTAGTTTTACAAAATAAAAACTACAATTAATATTTACCATTATAATATAATTTAATCCGAGGATTAGTTTTCTTTGGTTGTTTTCGATTAATCTTAAATAAATTTTTACACAAAACATTCCACGTATAGACGTCACCCAAAACGAAAAACAAAAACAGCTGTCATCTTCTTAGACATAAAGTCGAAATAAATCAGCGGGCGATGACATCTCGTGGCATTTATTTATAGTAAAAAGAATGGTAGCATTAACTGGTAGTATATTTTAATAACTGAAAACCCACTAAGGAATCCGTACAACCAACTTGTATTAAAATAAATGGAAAAGAATTATAAAAAAAAATATCGATTACGAAACGATTGTAGGAATCATATATGGAAATAGCGCGACCACGAATTAAAGATATTAGTCAACTCTTTTATGACAATTTTATCGCAATTATCGATTACAAATTGAATATAAAAAATTACATTGGGAAATAGCACACAACTATTTTATGATAATTTTTAAACGGAAACCATTGTAGATGACGATTACGGATTGAGTATAAGAAACTATGTTTAAAATGAAAATAATTATGAAAGTTTCGGTTTAGGTAAATTTAATGCGTGTGGGAAAATGGTTCGACTCTCAATTACGAAGTTTGAATTACACTTCATTACAAACTCTGGGACTTTTACTCTCCATATAATAGTTGGCTAACAATTTTCTACGTTAAATATATAAATAATTTAGCTTTAAATAGAAAATTATTACAGCGCGCTTGGTTTGTCACGGGTTTTTTGCTGCGGAAATCTACTCTATGATGTGGCCATAGATTAGATTTTTGTAACAAAAACTGAGAATCAAATGAAATGTTGGCAATTTCACCGAACAAAAAATTTGAGCTACCCTACCGATTTTATTTTCATATCCAGAGAGCAGCGATTATTTTTTAAAATTCACTATGTACTGTATTGATCAAAATTACATGCAAACATTAAATTATATATTTGTTCTGAGGAGTAGTCGAGTTAAATAGGTACACCAACTGAGCAATCACCAAGACATGATCAGGTAAACCACGAAAAATCTATAAAAGTCATGAACAAAATTAAATTTTCACTTATAAACCAGCTTACAAACTTTTATTTAAACCGAAACACCAACTTTGACAAGTATTATAGCAACCAAAAATAATTTTGCCAAATCACAGATTCGTCAAGTATTATGGAGGGAATAGTTCATTATATCTTTTACGTTTGAGTGCAATTTGCAAAAGTGAGATCAGTAGACAAAGCGACATCTGGTATTTTCTATGTTTTTTGAAAAAAATATTCACTTTCTATTGCACGGCATTAATATTATACGAATACAGTTAAAAAATTATTAGAATAAAATTTTTAAGATTATTAAATCTGGATCAATAAGCTATTAAATAGATCCGACAAAAATGACTAAATACATCTAAAAAATGAATCTTTTAAAATTCAGAATACCAGACGCAATGCAACTAATACGAGATACAAAGGAATAAATAGACTGTAGAAACAACCTCTGGAACATCAACAATTGTGGAATAAGTTCCATTTTCAACGGTTGCTCTACATGGATTAAGCTTTTTCGGTCACGTTTTAGATCCTTTTAACCACCTTAGAGTGAACGCTTACAAATCCATAAAATATTCATGCACTAAATTTAAATTAATTTTGAAGCCGAAATAAAATAAAATATTTTGTTCTTATTATAGCTCGGCGTACTTTTTATTTATTTATTGATGACATAGTCTGGTATGATAATTCCCTCTGTATCATTCCGTTATTTTTTCTCCTTTTTAATTTTAATTCTCTACTTCGTTTTTTAAACATAGACATAATTATTAAACCCAGCAGCTTAAACTGTTCTATTTACGGTTATATCTATTATATCAACACAGAATATTCCTCTTCAAAAGAATTACGCAAATTTTTAGATCAAAACTAACCCCACAACACCAACAAGAATTAAATTAACAACCAGTACTTAACCCTCACACATTTTTTATAACACATTCTTCAACATAACCAACAAACTACCTTACATTCTATCTAATTCTTCAATAACAATATTAACCTCAAATAAAAAAAATTGTAAAAATGTATTATGGTTCATTGTTTAAACCCTAAACTTGGACTTTGATCTTTTTTCTCCATCATTTTATATAACAATTACGAAAATTTTCTTAACCATAAACAAACAAAATTTTTCAAAATCTCACATCTTTGAAAAAAAATATTTCAAATAATTTTCTTTTCATTTTCAAAATTTTTTATTATATTCCATTTTAAAGTAGTTTAAATTTTAAAACAAAAATATTTTACTTCATTATTTAATTTTTTTATTATTTTTATTACTTTTATTCTAAGATCATCAATTTTGTCTTCATTTATAGACAGAACAAAAGCTTAAGAGACAAAAGCTTTGTGCTAAAAGACAGAAATAAAAGTTTTGAAAATAAATTTTATTTTGTGAAGTAACCAAAAAAGGAGAATAAGTCGACGAGGAACAGACATGAAATTATATTGTTTCCTGTTTCCTTATATATATTTTTTTTCCCGACAAAGCTTTTAACTTTGTATTTTTTATTTGTTTGTTGTTGTGTAGTTTTTTAAGCTTGAATTCATTTTTTTTCGTTGCGTCCTTTTTTATTTAGTATTTTGTTAGATGAAAACAAGACATCTTCTGTTAATGGTAATGGTTCTGATAATAATGTCGTTATGCTTTTTTGTAAAAAATAAAATTGTATTTAGAGGATAAAGTGGAAACTATTATATGGAAACAATAGTAATAGCAAAATTGTTGCATTTATGAGATATAATGGATAGAAAAAGGATACAAGAATATCAATTCTTATGAAATATATAAAATAAATAAGCATTAAGATTAAACAGCTAAAACAATAAAATTTATTTATTTACCTTCTTCGCATTTAATTCCACTTTTACCAAAGGGACACAAACATCTTGACGTACTACTTTCACTTCCACTACTTGTACCATCATTAAACTCACAAGAGCCATCAATTCCACAATCTAATGAACATCTTGATGCTATTGTTTCACTAAAAATTCAAAAAAAAAAAATAAAAGATTTATTACATCATTAAAGTAAAAGAAAATTATATTTACATATAGTAACAATGGTCTAGAACGATATTTATAATAAAAAAAGACAATATTTGTATATTATATAAATTACATAAATGTAAATTACATAAATGTTTTTCTATCAGATTCATAAATATTCCGAACAACTCAGCAAAACAGCAGAACACATAAGACAACAGACGGATAGACAGGAGAGTCACATATAATAGCAAACGAAAACGATAGAATAAAATAAAAATTGAAAAATCCAATATAAATTTTCATATTCAAGACAAGAAGACGTATTACTGTTTTTTTTATAGCACAAATGTTTATGCTTTTGTGTCGTTTTACAAGAATGAAATTGCGATGTAATTTTTTGATAGTAAGACAAACAGCTTTCTAACTTTTAATGTCAGCTACAAAATGGTTTGTTCATAATAATGTCCTGTATATAATTATATGTGTATTTTTTTTAAAATAAAAAGTGTTGTGTTACAGGGTTTACAATATGTGTCACAACAACACACAAATACCTTTTAAGACGTAGGTCCCACAACGACTTACGCTCTAAGGTGTTTATGAACGCTTTTTTTAAATATCTGCAGATTGAAACCACCTGCGACTATGGATTCTGGCAAACTATTCCATTTGTATACAGTTCGGATAAAGAAGTTTTTCTGCGATCTGCTAGTATGACAGTGCAGGATCTCGACCGTTTGACTGGTTGTGCTAGCCGGCTACCGAGTGGGACGGGGGTAGGAAAAAGTTTGAGGCATGATGCTGCTGATTTCATCTGAGCACTTTTGATGACGATATTTGTAAAAAACAACGAGGTCAACAACAGTGCGACGATGTTGTAGGGAATCAAGTTTTAATGTCAAATCTCGATCACCCACAATTCGTATAGCCCGCTTTTGAACAGAGTCCAAGAGGGCCAAGTTGGAAACGAATATAGGACAGGGACGAATATAGGACTAATAGACATGGAGCAATTGGTATGGAGTGAAAGATTTTTTGCATCTTTTTAATAGGCCGAGTTTTCTCGACGCAGTTTTCGCCATCGCCATTGCATGATCGTTCCAGAGTAGGTCAATTGAAACTGTGACACCCAATAAACGAATGTTTTTACATCCACCTATTGGTTCCTCACACATACTGAATAAAATATTTTTGGAGAACTCGGTCTTTAACCTGGAAACAATCAACAACTGTGTTTTGGTCGAGTTAAAATTGACCAGGTTTTGGTCACCCTAATCGGCAAATTTTTTTTAGGTCTTTTTCCACGTTTATGGCAGCGTCCCTCCTCTCTCTCTCTCTCTCTGGCGTTTACATCCCATGAAGGGATTTTGCCGTCTGTGCCACCAGCTTCCAATCATCTCGTTCCATGACCAGTTGACCCCAGTTTCGACATCCTATATCACGAAGGTCTTGGATGATGTCATCACGCCAGCGTTGTCTAGGTCTTCCTCTTCGACGAACACCAGCTGGTTGTTGTTGGGACGCTTTTTTTATCATTCTTTCCAATGGAGCCCTTTCTACATGACCAAACCATCTAATCCGGTTGGATTTAATGAATCCGATTACATCGCAGCCTCCAAGAAGCTGTCTGATTTCATGATTCATTCGGATTCTATACTGATTTTCAGCAACTTTACATGGACCATAAATTGTTCGTATGACTTTCCTCTCGAATGTTGATACAATTCTACAATCGGAGGAAGTCAGTGTCCAGCTTTCACTTCCAAATGTAAGCACAGGTCGTATCAATGCTTTGTAAAGTGTGAGTTTACACGACCGCGAAAGATGTTTTGATCGCAGAAGTTTTGAGTATGCGTAGAAAACTCTGTATGCGGCAGAGACACGGGCTTTGATATCTGCCTGCATGTCATTTGACGATGTTATTACAGACCCGAGGTATTTGAAGTTTTCCACGCGTTCCACTTCATAGTCGCCAGTATCCAGATTTCCGGGAGGTATGTTCTTAGATGTTGTTAACACTTTAGTTTTGCTGGTGTTGATGCATAATCCAAGCCGTTTAGCATTTCTTTCAAGCTGAGAGAGACTATCCTTAATATCGCTTGTTCTACGTCCAAGAAGCACAATATCATCTGCGTAGCCAAGAACTTGACTAGATTTGTTATATATGCAGTTTTGTGTCTCAATTCGGCTTTTTCTTATTGCGTACTCCAGCGCCAAATTAAATAGTACGGGCGCGAGTGCATCACCTTGTCGAACACCTGATGTTATATCGAAAGGATCAGAAACTGACCCTTCGATTACTATTCTACAATTTGATCCCGATGTTGTGAGTTTACACAGAGAAACAAGTTTCTCTGGGATACCAAGGCATATGAGTGCGGACCAGAGGTTGTCGCGGATGATACTATCATATGCTTGCCTGAAATCAACGTAGAGCTGGTGAATGCTGATGTTGTACTCCCAACATTTTTCTAGAATCATCCTTTATGTAAAACATTGATCTGTGGTTGAGCGGTTGGGACGAAAACCACACTGATAGTCACCGATGATAGATTCGGCGAACGGGATGAGTCGAGCAAGTACAACATTAGCTAGTATTTTATATGCAGTGTTCAACAGTGCGATGCCACGATAATTTTCACACTTTAAACGGTCACCTTTCTTATGTAGCGGAACAATGAGAGCTGTTTTCCATTCATCAGGTAGTTCTTCTTGGTCCCAGATTGCAAGAATCAGATCGTATATACGTGAGACCAGAGCTGCTCCTTCATTTTTCAGAAGTTCTGCGGGAATTCCATCGAAACCTGGTGATTTGCCATTTTTCAGTTTTTTAATGGCAGCTTCCACTTCTTCTATTGCTGGGTAAGGGACAAAAATCTCTTCAGTTGATGGAGCAATTGCTCGAATAGGATGAACTTCGTTCGTCCTATTCAGTAGGTCTTGAAAGTGGGATCGCCACACTGCCAGCACATCACGTTCACTTGTTGTAAGTTCATTATTTACATTTTTGATGGCTGTAGATCTTGGGTGGAAATCTTTGGTCAGATTTCGTGCATTGGCAAAGCACTCTTTTGAATTTCCGTTGGCCGCATGTTGGTTGATGTTTTCGATGCAGCTCTTCATGTGTTCGCGTTTCTTTTTACGTAGAAGTTTTGCTGAGGCTTTCCTGGCGCATAGATAATCAGCTTGGGAGCTTCGGGTGTTCCTTGTTAACCATTTTTCTCGCAGTTTTTGTTTATTTTCAACGGATTGGCGGCACTCGTCGTCGAACCATTCGTTGTGTGATTTCGGTGGTCGTTTTCCGATTGTAGTTTGTGCTGCGGCTATAATGGTTGATTGAAGCGTTTGCCATTCTTCTTGTATGTTTAATGGCATCTCAGAAGAGATGTCATGCTCTTCTATGTTTTGTGTTATTATTTCCTGATATCGATTCAGCGTTTCCGGATGTTTAAATGCTTCGACATTCCAGCGCACGGTCTTTTTTGCTTGTCTGTTAAATGTGGATGACAACTTGCACTTGTACTTAAAGATGACAAGCATATGATCGGTGTCCATATCAGCACCTCTGTATGATCGAACGTCAGTTATACTTGTAGAGTGTCTCTTAGAGATCATGACGTGATCGATTTGATTTTCCGTTCTTCCGTCATTTGGTTTCCACGTTGCCTTGTGAATTCTCTTGTGAGGGAAGAAAGTGCTGGAAATTACTAGATCATACATCATAGCCAGCTCGGCTGCGCGAAAACCGTTATTGTTGCTGGTATGATGCAAGCTGTTAGGGCCGATATGTGTTTTAAGTTCTGCAATCCTACCGATTTGAGCATTAAAGTCACCTACCACGATTTTTATATCGTGCCGCGGGATGTTATTGATGACTTCCTCGAGTTCTAGGAAGAACAGGTCTTTAATATCATCTGCTTTATCTTCAGTAGGTGCATGAACATTGACGATCGTTACATTGAATTTTTGCGTGCGGATTCTCAGTGTGCATAACCGCATATTAATTGGGCAGAAGTCGATAACATGCTGATTCACGCGACGGTGTATAAGAAAGCCAACTCCAAATTCTCCTCCGTTTTGATGACCGCAATAATACAGAGTGTATCCTTTCGCTGTTTCATGGATTCCACTGCCTGGCCATCTTAGTTCTTGTAATGCCACTATATCCAGTGTGTAGCTCTCGACTTGTTGAGTGAGTTTTAGGAGATCTCCTGGTCTTCTGAGGCTAAGCACGTTCCAGGTTCCCATTTTTAAATCGTAGTCCGGGTACAGTTTCCGAGGTCGTTCCAATAATGAATCCGAGATATTCCGAGGCCTGTGTACAGAATTCATGACAATAATTTTTTTTACGGAAATGGGGTGTTAGCCCTTCGCCCAACCCAAATTTTCGTGAATGGGTTCGTTCTGCATCTTAAGGTCACCAGAAACAACCTTTTTACACGTTTATATAGCGAGCCGCTTGATCCAAGACAGACGCCCACTGAAAGCCGCCCCTAACATGGAGAACAGACGCTTTCTACACATTTATATAGCGAGCCGCTTGATCCAAGACAGACGCCCGCTCCAAGCCGCCCCTAACATGGAGAACAGACGCTTGAGTTGCATTGGTTTTATGGCGCCAATGACTCGCCATGGTGCAGAATCATTGAGTATAAGCAGTATTTACTCTGCCCCTCTCAACTACACCAACCTAATTCTGTTAGCGTTACCCAGGTAGCACGGCGTGGACGTAGAATTTCGGATTTTCGCTACCCAGCGTCCCTCCGGGCGGGATTAATTCGTTCGTGCATTTTACCTTTTGAAGAAAGGGGTTCGAACGACTTGTGCAGAGTAATAGCATCTGCAAAACTATTTATTGGGTTGCTGGTGATTTTAAACAATTCGTTGACATAAATCAAAAATAGGGTTGGGGACAATACTGAGCCTTGAGGAAACCAGCGTTAATTAGTTTAGACTAAGATGAAAATCCGTCTAAGGAGACCAAAAGGTATCGGTTGGATAGAAAATTTTGAATCAGCTTCACAACGTGGATTTAAATTCCGTAGCAAAATGATAGGTGAGCCAATTTTTATTCGCAAGCTATGTGGTGGCATTCCTGGTAAATCCAGCGAATTAAAAAATTCAACACGATAGTTGACTGCTTCGTCAGGATCGGTAACAGTGTCGATCGATTTGAACAATATCTCATTGCGGGGTAATGACTGTTGTATTTTAAAGTTAATAGCGTGAACATCGATATTTTTTGCGGCTAAAATAGCTAGCTCACGAAACCACGCATGATTAATATAATTAGCAGCGCTATCTGCCGGGTTGGTTTGTGAATATAAGCCATCCAGGGTGCCACCCAAACATATACAAAATAATTCATTCAAATGAGTCCAGCCGTTTAGGAGGAGTTCAATGACAATACCGACTGCCGCGCCATCTGCAGGGCTGATTTGTGAATCTAAACCATCCAGGGCGCCACCCAAACACATACGAGAAAATTCATTCAAATCGGGACAGCCATCCAGTGGTCCAGTGATAACACCAACTACAGCGCCATCTGCCGGGTTGATTTGTGAATCTAACCGTCCAGAACCCAAACGCATACAAAAAATTCATTCAAATCAAACCAGCCATTTAGGAGGAGTTCAGTGTCAACACCGACTGCAGCGCCATCTGCCGGTCTGATTTGTAAATATAAACCATCCAGGGCGCCACCCAAACACATACAAAAACATCCATTCAAATCGGTCCGGCCGTTTAGGAGGAGCTGGGTGACAATACCGACTGCAGCGCCATCTGCCGGGCTGATTTGTGAATATAAACCACCCAGGACGCCACCAAAACCCATATAAAAAAGTTCATTCAAATCGGTCCAGCCGTTTAGGAGGAGTTCAGCGCCAGCCAAACCATACAAAAAATTCATTCAAATCGGTCCAGCCGTTTAGGAGAAGTTCACTGTCATACACACGTACAGTTGAATTATATATATATATATATATATATATATATATATATATATATATATATATATATATATATATATATATATATATATATATATATATATATATATATATATATATATATATATATATATATATATATATATATATATATATATATATATATATATATATATATATATATATATATATATATATATATATATATATATATATATATATATTTATATATATATATATATTAGAGTGGTCCAACATTATATGAAGAAAACAAAATTTTTGATTTCGGAATTGCAGTCCCTCTAATTTTTTTTTTTTTTGTCATTTTAATAAACTGACATAAATATTGTAACAATACATTGATATTTAAAGGTCGCTCATGAGTCATGAATATCACGACTTAGTCAAAAATTCCTCTTGCACTGGGAAATGTCAAGCCAAGGCCACTTTTGACTTACTCAATCTCTGGTAAGTCACTGAAGATGTTATAAGAATGTCATTTGACACTATTGCATCTTACACAGGGTTTGATAAGGGAGCATGCGTTCTGCTAGAGAAATTACTTAGCAGAAATCTTCTTCGCTCCGCATGTCATTATCACGTTCATGAATTGATCATCAGTGAAGTATTTACCCTTCTGTTTGGCTCTACTAGTGGTCCTAACATTAGACTTTTTAGTGGTTCTAACATTAGTCTAGTATTGGTCAAACTATAAATTACAAATTATTAGAGTAGTGACCCGCTATTGCAGAAAATGAAGCAAAATGTTGGGTCATGTTTGAGAAAGTTCTTATCTGAAGACAGTTCCTATATACATAGAAATGATTATAGAGAAATAAGCAAGGAATACTTAATAATTATGGGATCTGAAGTACCAAACAAGCAGCAATATCACTTTTCTTTACCAGGAGCCTACCATATAGCCCGGTGGATCGCTAAAGTCATATACTGCTTCAAGATATATCTTTTTAGAGAGCAATTCAAACTGAGAGTATCTGAAAAAAAGTTTTAACTGAATTCAGCCTGTTTGCTTCACATGTTTATGTTACAGCTTGGATTGCATATCGTCTGTCTGCTGATGCACCGATTAATGACTTAAATTTGGTCAAAGCTATCAAACAGTTTTCAAAAGTAAATGTTTCTGTAACCAGAGCTGCCATGAAAAGTTACAAAACCATCTAAAGTATTTGGGACCCGAAATGGCCCCACTATCCTTATCTCACCCAAAGTTGTCAATGCTGAAAAGAAACAAATAGTGAATGCTATGGTTTTGGATGGCAATGACTGGTCTGTTCATGAGATACTTTATGCCGCTTAAGAAGTAGCTGCACTTGAAAACAGTGAACTTTACGATTTAATAAAACCGTCATCTAGCGCTTCCTTACAGTTGCTGGGGCAAGATATTTCTGTTCTTGCAGAAAGTGAAGCAGATGCTTGGCATAGCTTACCTATGTATGTAAGGGCAGCCAAAACAATCAGGTCTTTAAAAGTTGTGAATGACATAGCAGGATGTAGTACTGGTCTCATGTCTGCATTTAACTAATTTTTAACAAAGAACGAATCGGAAATTCAACGACTCATCCAAGTTGTTGAAAATCACAGGCAGCGTATAATGGATAGTGGATACGTCGAAGAAGACTCTGATGAAATGTTCTACGTCTACATTGTTTAATCTATAATTTTAATTGCTGAAAATTATGCATATCTAAATTAATATGTATTTATAGTAGATATAGTTTTTCTCTTCACATTGAATTTTAGCTCTTGTATTCTTATATTTTATATATATGTATATTATATTTTTACTTATATTAAGATTTTGCAACAATTTGAAATTATTTGCTGATCTATTTGCATTTCTTTAATGATGAATAAAATTTAATCCTCATCTTAAATTAAAAACACTAAATTATAAACACCCTTAGAGCTTAGTGAGTGTAGATCAAAGTTGATAGATTCCCTTAATACTGATCTTAAAACAATTATGGATTGGGGTATTGCCAACAGTGTTGAATTCAATACAAGCAAAACACAGGTTTGTCATTTTTCTAGGATAATGACACCCAATCCTTTTCCATTAACGTTTGGCCCCAAAAATCTTTTAGAAAATGAGTCTGTCAGACTTCTAGGAGTTGAGATTGAAAATAATATGAAGTGGAATTCTCATATTTTTAATCTGGCTAAGAATGTTGTTCAAAAGTTAGGATTTTTGGGGCGATGTCGTAAGTTTTTCGATAGCGAACAACTTCTTTTAGTTTATAAATCTTTTATACGTCCCTGCATGGAATACTGTTCTCACATATGGGGTGCAGCTTACTTGAGTAGACTCAACTGCCTTGATTCTGTACAGCGTAGAGCTATTAAACTCATTGGTAACCCAAGTCTTACTAACGGTCTTGATTCCTTGCAGCACAGAAGAAATGTTGCTGATTTGACTATATTTTATAAATATATTATGGATGAACGAGCTTCTGAAGAGATCAAATCGATTTTACCTAAATCAGCAAACCTTTCGCGTCACACCAGAGCAAACGTAGCAGCGCATCCCTTTACAGTTCAAATAATTAGGTGTAGAACTGTAGCCTTCCAACGTGACTTTTTCAACAGAGTCTCTCATCTTTGGAATGCCTTACCTTCCTGGGTTTTCCCTGATGAATTTAACCCTCAAGGCTTTAAAGTTAACGTTCATAAATTTCTCAGAGAATCTTAATTTGCATTCCATTCTTATCCCTAGTTGGCATGGTATCTTCGGATATTCAGAGACGTTAATTTATAATTTATTATAATTAACACTAAACATGCCTAACTTTGAATAAAAAAAAAAAAAAAAAAATCTTACTTTTTGTTTTTATTATAAATTTGGATATAAAAAAAAAAAAATTTTTTAAACTTTGACCTCTAAATTTATTTCAAAATTTCTAAAATCTCGCATGTTAGATTTGGCATATAAAAGGAAAAAAATTGGGGAGTCTGCATTATGAATTTCAAAAAAATATTTTTTGGACCACTCTAGTATATATATATATATATATATATATATATATATATATATATATATATATATATATATATATATATATATATATATATATATATATATATATATATATATATATATATATATATATATATATATATATATATATATATATATATATATATATATATATATCAGGGTTGTTAATATACATGTATAAAACGTTTTATACGTTACACGTATAATACGTGACGTATAAAACGTATAAAACGTATATAACGTATAAAACGTATAATATGTTTTTGTTTTTGAAATTCATTTATAAAAATTTAAAAATAGTTCTTACTTCAGATATTAATTATATTTTTAATTTTTATACTCAGTAAAAATATAATTAGGTAGTTATAAATTATTTATATATTTTATAATTTATAAAAAAAACTATTTGTTTGGAATTTTCTTTTCTAATTCTTTCGAATAGGTCCTTTGATACCTCTATATTAAAATAATAAAAATAAACAATTAATGTTTTATACAAATTCTTAAAAAGCAAACAAAAATGGTAGTCTGTGTACTGACCGGCCGGCCAACCAACCGTAACAACCGATGAAAACTACTAGAGCGATTTTAAAATTTTTTGTTTCAGAAAATAGTTTGCATCAATGATAAGAACCGCAGGGACGAATCGGAAAATTGTAAAAAAAATGGTATATTTATTTTGCTTAAAAACGTTTAAATGATATTGAGCAGTAAGATTGAATGAAGAGAAATCTTGAAAGTTGGCATTTTAATGTAAAACTAGGAGCTTGTTTATTATAAGAGTGTCAAAAGAATGATGAATGAAATAAATTAATTTTGATTCCAAATTTTTTTGACAAACATTTACTTAATGGGAAACATTTTGGATTAGAAACGTTTGGCCCATAATAGCTATTTATGTATTAAGGGCATAAAGTAAGGCTTTTCCGCTTGAGAGTGAAATTGTTGCTCGAGGCGTTAGCCGAGAGAAACAATCACTCGAAAGCAAAAAAGATATTTTATGACTGAATTGCATACAAGATTTTTTGTGCGAGTAAGATTCTGTACTATTTGCATAAATAAAAATGCATATATTTACACAAAATAGTAAAATTTTTATTTAGAAAATTATTTTATCCAAGCAGTTTTTCGAAATAACAACTTTAGGCATTGTTATTTCAATTTTGGCATTGTTATTTCAATAGGAAAAAAAGGCCTGCCTTACGAACACTTTTTGAATCCCAAAAGTGCATTTTACGGTTTACTCGTACAAAAAATTAATTATTTGGTACCATGAAATGTTATTGAATTTATGAAATATGGTTCAATCCAGCTTCAACTACTCTCTATCTAATAAGGCTTTTAAAATATTATGTTGTTGCAGAATAAAAGTCGTTTTTTCAATAGCAATTAGGGAAATTATCAGGGATTTTTAGAGAGATGTTTTAAAGAAATTTTGTTGTGTGAATCCGGGTTGAACCACATCTAATTAATAAGCAAATATTGTTTTTATACAAAAGTTGTAATAGTTAAAATATGTATTTACGTCAAACGGAAAAGTATAGTGAGAAGTTTATTGAGTGAATTCAGTTTTGGTCATTGATGCAATATAGGTACGGTTGGAAATGTCAAATTGTTGGAGACTAAATTTTTTATATAATATTTTGAAAATGTGGAAAGTTTTCTGAACTAACAGGAATATTGGGTAAGAAACTATAATGACGACGTTATATTTTCTAAAGCAACTGTTCCTATTAGTCCAGAAAGCTGTATAAGCTGTAGAAGCTGTATAAATATCAAATATCACTAGTACGATGAATAATACGCCCGCGATAATTATATATAAATGTATTTTTATCGACTAAGGATTTTACTTTTATACGGTATAAAACGTATATAATTGTGTGTTTTATACTATACGTTTTATACGTTTTATACGTACGTATAATACGTGTTTTATACGTTACCGTATTATACGTTACAACCCTGATATATATATATATATATATATATATATATATATATATATATATATATATATATATATATATATATATATATATATATATATATATATATATATATATATATATATATATATATATATATATATTACAGAGCCGGGACGAGGCTTAATTACGCCCTAGGCAAGAATAAGATTTGACGCCCCTACCCTCCCCTCTACAGAGTTGGTTTGTTTTAAACACTGTTTAAAACAATGTTTAAAAAAAATTGCTTTTATTCCAAAAAACAATGTTTTAAACAAAAATTGTTTTTTTTTATATATAGCAATGTTACTTATTTGTTTTTTAATTGAACTGCTGCATAATGTGGTATTTTATCGTTTTTAATACATTTACGCCTAATACGCCATTAAAATTTTGAAAGTTTTTAAAAGGAATCACATGTCAAAACATTTGTACAAAAGTGCTAGCGGATCTGGTATTCGATTGCCAACAAATGCAATTTGTTTAATTTCTAAATAAAAAGTGACAAATATGTGTCATTACTGTGAATCAAAAGGAACATCCTAGTTCTGAAAAGAAAATTATAGATTCGGTGCGAGATTTGTAAAATTAGGTTACATATTTTATCTCATTGCTGATTGACTTGACGTAATGTTTTCCATTACATTAATTTTTAAATAAAAAATGTTGTGTTTAAGAATTTACAATATGTCTCACAACAATACATAGATGCTTTTAAAGACATAGGTTCCACAGCTACATGCATTCTAAGATGTTGACGAACGCTTTCTTTAAACTTTTGGGATTGGACGCCCCCGAAGTCCGGCAAAGCATTCCGTTTGTACAATATACGGACAAAGGAATCCCTCTGAATTCTGTCACTATGATAGAGAGTGACCTCAATAGTTTAACTGTTTGCACAAACCGATTGACTTGTATAACAGGAAAAAGAACATGATGGATTCGATTTTAAATATTAAAATTTTTACCAGATACTTAACATGTACTTGATAAAAAAAGGCTTAAACATTTTAAAACCAGTCGCAAATGCTTGGGAAGCAAATGAATGCAGTCTTAGCCAATAAGTAATTTGGAAACAGTAACGACATGATTTGGATTTTTTTAGTCATTTTGGCAGCCCTGTGAATAAGTACAAATTTGGAAACAGTTACAACATGATTTGGATTTATTTGGACTTGTCAACAGTTTTACAAAACGAAAAAAAAAATCGTAACGTTATATGCGTTTCGTTTTTATGCATTATATTTATTTTTGCGGTACGTTATTTCGTTGTGGAACAGACAAATATTTTTTCTTTTTTAAGTGTTTCGGTTGGGATTTGAACTCGTAACCTCATCAGTGCCAGAATGAGCTCAAATCTATTCATTTTGCTACCAATGCGATGATATTTTGAAGTTGAGACTTCATCATCACTGTATTTACTTAAGTTGAATTCTCAATTGTCATTAGACTCCTATTTTCTGGAAATATTTTTGGGATTAAATCTCTAGACAGGACTATTATATGAATTCATATGAGGCGTAATATTTCTATATTATAGGCCACATTTTAAGTCACGTGTATAGTCATTATTGATTGCTTCCAATCAATGTGAAATCAATAAGCGACACTTGGTCAATTATTTCATATATTGGCTTGCATATTAGACAACATTTTGGGGAATTTTAATTATTCGGGATTTTTGTGAGCAATTAAACTCAAGGGAAGTAATTTGAATTTTTCAATTCAAAGGTATGGTTGGAAATATACCGTAAAAAACTCTGTTTTTCTTTTTTACGTGTTTTGGTTGGGATTCGAACTCGTAACCTCATCAGAGTGAGATCAAATCAAAAATTTACAAAGTGCTTAATATTTTGCCACAAATATCAAAAACATTTTAGAACTACCAAAATCTTTAGTTAAAGCGTGCACATACATTTAAAAAGAGCAGATATGTCGTATTTTATATAATCGATATTTGCAAAATCGTTCAAAAAACGAAATAAAATATTTACGTTATCGTTACGTTTTACGTTATTGTCACCAGATGAATTTTTAAAACGATACGAAAGTAATTATTATTAACAACGCTACTTAAGTTCGTTATTTCATTTTTACGTTACGAGTAACGTTTTGCAACACTGCTTCTGATGCAAAAACTCATTTCCACGCGTTTAGTCAGCATTTATGACATCGTTACAGTAAGTTGCTGTGTAACTATATCCAAATGCACTTTTAAATGAAAATTTCATTGTTTTAGAAAACAAAGAAAATGAATCGGCATCGCTTTCGTCGAAGAAATTTGCCACTAAAATTTTCCACATTTTATAAATTATGTACCAAATTAACTCTGTTCTGTGCAACATTTTCTATGAATGATTTTTGTGAAAAATTATCTGACGCTAAGCGAGTGACCACTGCCCTTTGTTTAGATTCCAATTTATTTGGACTAAAAAGTGAAATAAAGTAATTTGTATTTCGAAATCAATCTCAACGTCAGTAGGAATTGAGCGCGTCTTTTATAAATTTGGTTTGGTACATAGGAAACTCCTAATCAAATTTTATACGGACTATTAGATTTTATTAATCAACCGTTTGAAATATGTACCTATGAAACCGAAGGTTTTGAGATTTTTTAAATGCAAATATATATTTTAAATTGAAATAAAAATATAGTGCTTTGATATTCAAAATCTTGTTGTTTTCAATCTTTTGTTAAAGATTATACTGTTTCACCAAACCAATATTCTTATGAGGATGATATGAATATTGTAATCCGTAATTTATAATCATCATGGAGGGATCAGTTTTTATTTTCTCCGCATGGAGGGATCAGTTTTTATTATTTTGAAATTTTTTTTATTTTTGATCTACGGATGTGACAATCCCGCGTACTCCAGTCCCTGCTATTGACATACGAGTTAACGTGAGATATCACATACCACTGGCAACAGCAGTGAGATATCACTAGCCAAGGTGACATCTTAGGGGTGGTGGCGGATGAATTGTATTCAGTCTACGGTAGCACCCTCAATCTTAGCTGTGAAAAAATCCTTGATGATGAGACGCTCTTGCTTCCTTGAAGAAACGAGCCTTCATATAACTATGTGTGGGCTTTAATCCTCAAGAAAAACAGTGCAGTGCGTCAGAGGATCAAGAAATATGCAACCGGCTGGATTATTGGCAACTACATTTTTGTTTTGTTTCAGCTTCAAAATTTGCTATTTACTTTTTAATTTACTTTTATTTTCTCTATTCTATCATAAAATATTGGCCTTTGTCATATTTTGTCAGTGATAGGATTTTTTGTTTAGTTATCCATTCTTTAACTAAAAATAAACTAAATCAAAAAAAAAACTAAACTAACTAAATAAAAAAACAAAAAAAAAGAAAGATTTACGTCCATCAACACCTTTGAACGTATGTTGTTGTGGGACCTTGGCCTTAAAAGGGGTTTATGTGTTATTGTGACAGATATTGTAATTCCTACTACACAACACATTTTATTAAAAAAAAAACTCTATTTCTTTATTTAATCAAATTTTTTACATGCATCAGGTCATTCGGGACTCAGGTTAAACATAGGTCACAGATTTTTTATCATAATTAAAATTTCTGAAGTTTATATTAGCCAATAAAAACAAAAATGTCATTAGATTGAGCGATAAATTATTCTTTGGCATCTTGCATGGGACAAATATTTGAGAATATTCAAGAAATCTAGAGAAGCTTAAAAAAGATTCTTAACAATCGTCGCAAAATCTTGAGAATCTTACCGAATCTCTTGAGAATTTCAAAAAATCTTGAGTACATTTGGACATACAGAGTTTCTTCAGATAATCTAGGAAATCATGAGAATCTTGTAAATATGAAGAGAACCTTAGAAATCTTTAGAGAACCTTTAAATAATCTTACAATATTTAGGATACCTATTTTCTTTGTGATTTTCCACTCCAATTAGATATTTTAATTTAAAACAAAAAAAAACGAATCTCCGTAGTATAAAATATATTAAATACAAAAAATGTGTTCTCAATTTCTGCGCCCTTCAAATAAAACGCCCTAGGCGAGTGCCTAGTTTGCCTACCCCTCGTCCCGGCTCTGTATATATATATATATATATATATATATATATATATATATATATATATATATATATATATATATATATATATATATATATATATATATATATATATATATATATATATATATATATATATATATATATATATATATATATATATATATATATATATATATATATATATCTATTAGAGTGTCCCAGAAAAATTAAAATTGTTTTTTTTTAACGCATACCCTTTAATTTTTTTTGTTTTATGTCAAAACAACTGTAAATAAAATTTCATGCATTTAAATAACAGTAACCCGTGCCGACTTGCACCTAAACATTTCAATACTTGATTGTGTACTATAGCGCGCATACCTGTTTTAATGTGCTTATAATTTCTGAATTTCTTGTCGGTTATATGAATTTTTCTTGAAAAATAAATATGTCTGTCGAACGACGTAGTTCTAAACAAAAAAGTATACCTAAAAGGTAACCCAAAACTTCCTTTAAATGGACAAGCTCTCGTATAGTATTGTTGTATAATATATTGGTTTTTAATATAATACATTTCATACGAAAACAAAGAACAATTGTTGTGCAAAACTGAATAATTCTATAGACACGTTTGGAATGTTATTTTAGATTGAAAACTCAAGACAAAGTGCAAATTCTCTGCTGTGATACTATAACTGCTTCCAATACACATCGTATGTGTGCGCGTTGAAAAAAAACAATATAGAAAAACTTATTTTCGCTTGCAACCATCACACGTACGAGCTGGTGTTAAAAAGTCTTTTTGAAGTGAAAATAAAACAAGTGCCTATAATAAGCCCAGACATCCCACTTTTTCAAAAAATCGGAGATCATTGGCAAAAAGTTGATCTCCATAAAATAGAATGCTATAGAGAAAAGGTAGAATGGTGCCTGTTTCCAAAATTGATAAATTGAAAGTAGATTAAATAATAATAGAAATAATAATTAAAAAGGAGATATCAATGCATTTCAGCTGTACCGTTCAGATACAGCTGAAAGAGCGGCCTAATTAATGCAGGACTTTCATTATTTAATTACAATTGAGGCAATATTTGTTATGTTGCGTACAAAAGCACAAGATGTTATATCCGGACTGTAAACAGCAAATATTGAAAAGAAGATATACTTAGTAATAGTTGTTGTAAGAAAAAATAATATTAAAATGTGGAGAGACTGAAATCTCAAGTTCTGAGATATTAAAACTTCGGTCTGGGTTAAGGATTTTGATACAGTTTTGGGCAAAAAACTTTTATGAGGACATTGCTTTTAGTTTTGAGCAGCGATGTATTACAAAACTAACACGAAATATTAATAACTGGCGGGAAATTATAACAGACCATAAATTAATATAACTTAGTGAAAAGATGAAACACACAGCAAACTATATAAAAACCTCTCTGTTTAGCGTTTCAAGAAAATATTACAAAACCAAATATTCATGGTTCTTTCAAAATTCAAAAAATATTCTAAAAATTAAAATAAAATAAAAAATTTAAACTTATTTTTAAAGTTCTAAAAACATTCCAAAAATTATTACAAAATCAAAGATTTTCAATTTAAAAATTTTTTAAACATTCCAAAAATTATAACAAAATCTAAAATTTGCATGTTCAATGTCAAGTTCGATAATATTTCATGTCAAATAAATAATTAATTTCATTTTGTTCCAAAAAATTAAGTAAAATGAAAATCATTCTTTTGACACACTTGACAACATTTTTTTGACAAACTTATAATGCAATACTCTAGATTTTGATCTCACATACCAATACCGACCATCAAAATTTCTCCCAATTCAATGTTCCTATTCGTAATCACTTAAAATGAACGTTTTTAAGCAAAAAATATGCAAATTTCCTTGTTTTGACACACTTGACGATTTTTTGTGACACACTTCCGGTACAGTTATCGAACACATCGTCCTTTCGGCTCTTACAATTGAGTAACCCTATTTTTAGAAACAAAAATTTTTGAGATCCCTTCTAGCGGTTTTCTAGATTACGTCGGTTGTGACGGCAGACAGACATTTCGTTTTTTTTTAGAATCAGTAAGTCATAAAACGTCGATAAATGCCGATAAATGGGGTAAGAATTTCATTTTTGGCTCGAGAATGTAATACTTAGGACTTTCAGACCGAAGTAATATCTTTATCTAATTCATTGACGTTTTATTTAATGAGAGCAAAATAATTTATCAAATAATTACACAGTAATCCCAGTAAAAGCTCGTATGTTAAAGTTTAACTTCAAGTCGGCACGGGTTATCGTCATCCAAGCGTTTAAAATTTTGCAAAAAAATTTTTTTTCTCTGTCTTGGGACACCCTAATATATATATATATATATATATATATATATATATATATATATATATATATATATATATATATATATATATATATATATATATATATATATATATATATATATATATATATATATATATATATATATATATATATATATATATATATATATATATATATATATATATATATATATATATATATATATATATATATATATATATATATATATATATATATTTATATATATATACATATATATATATATATATATATATATATATATATATATATATATATATATATATATATATATATATATATATATATATATATATATATATATATATATATATATATATATATATATATATATATGTATATATATATATATATATATATATATATATATATATATATACATGTATATATATATATAATATATATATATATATATATATATATATATATATATATATATATATATATATATATATATAAGTGGGAGGTAAACTACACCAAGTCCAATTTTTTCAAAGTACGTTTTTTTATACTGTTATAGTCAGAATTTTGTTCTCTACCGAGACGTTAATAGTACTGAGTCCTAACTAGTGTAGTTTTTCGAGATAGAACAATTTTAAATGACACCAAGTCCATAGTCCATAGTCCATTTTCAAACAGTTTTTTGGCATTACTGTAAAAATTTTAAAAATGTGACTTGGTGTAGTTTACCTCCCACCTACAGATATATATATATATATATATATATATATATATATATATATATATATATATATATATATATATATATATATATATATATATATATATATATATATATATATATATATATATATATATATATATATATATAGATTCAAAAATTCTATTTTTTCATAATTCTAAAAATATTGCAAAAATTATAACAAAAATCTTTTTTCAAAATTCCAAAAAAATATTCAAAAAATTAGAATAAAATCAAATATTTAAACAACTTTTTCTAAATTCCAATAATATTCCAAAAATTCTTAAAAATTCAAACTATTTCCAAAATTCTAAAAATATTGGAAAAATTATAACAAAATCAAAAATTGAAAATTTTTTCAAAATTCCAATAACTATAATAAAATCAAAATTTAATATTTCTAAAAATATTCCAAAAATTCTTACAAAATCAAAAATTAAACTTTTCCTAAAATTCTAAAAATACTGCAAAAATGATTACGAAATCAAAAATACACATTTTTTTCAAAATTCCAAAAATATTTTAAAAACTATAACAAATTCAAAAATTTGCATGTCCCATTTCATTTTCAATTACATTTATGTCATAAAAACAGCTACATTTTTTTGTTCCAAAAAATTGGCTAAAAAAATAAATGAAATCATTTTTTGACACACTTGACAGCATTTTTTTGACAAACTTATAATGCAATAATCTAGTTTTTGATCTCACATACCAATACCATCAAGATTTCTCCAAATTCAATGTTCCTACTCGTAATCACTTAAAATGAACGTTTTTTAAGCCAAAAATATGAAAATTTGCTATTTTTGACACACATAATGATTTTTTGGACAACCTGTATCATTTTTCAAAGTTTGACCAAGATCCTATGCAGAAAGTACACCCACACAATTTAAAATTGTGGTGAAGTAAAAAATTGGGTACAAAGCATATCTTACTAAACACATTTTTATCAAATATTATTAAAATTAAAGCCCATGGCTAGAAGTCATTCAAGTTGCAAATAGACTCCCAAGCCCGGTGAGAAGAACTCACTACATTTTCCAGTGATATTGGTCTTTGTCTCTCCAATAAAAATAAATTTGCACCAAAAAACCAAATCATATTATGTATCATATTATGTTTTCGTGTAGTTTTACAAAACCTTTAAATCTAATTAACGATGATAATAGTAGATTATGACGCAAGGACGTAAAACAAAGGTTTTTGGAGGTATGGGGAGTTTGCGAATCAAGGTGTCAGCTGAAATTTGCGACCCAATTAAGTCCCAAATAGCATACGTCTGTAGTGGTTAATATATTTAAATCCAAATAATTAACCACCACAAACTCATGACATAAACCAACGCTACTTAATTCACGCCATCCATTGGAGAAATTATTTAATTAATTTATATAATTAATCGATCAATTAATTGATTCGAAAAACGAACCAACAAATCGATTTCAGGTTCAATGGCTTTCGTTGCCAACTTTGGTTGGCGGTAAAATTATTATAAAACTTCATTCCTTTGAATGCGATCGAGCTTTTCGCACCGTATTAATTTCTACTAAAGTCATGTGAATTACTAAAATTGTTTTTCAATAATAATAATTAAAAACAAGAAAATTGTTATATTAACATTTAAGATAATATTGTATATATTGTTTATTCAATAAATTATAAAAAATAAGTGCTGTGTTATAAATCATAAAATCATTCAACAATATATTACAACAAGCATCATTGGTGACGCCGATAACGGTTTTTACCGTACGTTCAAACAACATACAACTACAAGTATTTGTTGGACAGTCTGGTACATTTTGTACCGGACTTAGAGGTACGTATCTTACGATCTTGTGATAGTTGCAGTGTGTTTGCTTTAAAAGTTTTTATTATTTTCGGTGCCGCAAATTATAACCAAAAATATCTGGTCATCTTATACAGTAAGATTTATGCTTCATAATTTGTTACTGTAACATCAACATCGTCAACATCTATAAAACATTTAAAAATCAACTGGATTCCAAATAAAATTTAATATAACAATTGTTCAACAACACAAATTCAACAGTACAACAACAGCATTTTACAAAGTCAAATTTATTCAGAAATTCATTTATTCATCTAAAGAAAACTTATTACATCAACAATTTTATACAATCAAATATTGCTGACGCAAAAATTTATTTTTCTAATCGTACTAAAATTTCATCATCAATACCATCGTTGGATCAATTAAATTACTGCTTATCATTATTTCATCAATATTATTACAAACATTGCCGTTCTTAATCTTCGATAAACACCGTTGGACCCAAAACAGATAAAAATTATTTTTTTATTACAACATATGTTTAATTTTTTTTATGATTAACTTTAACTTAATTGGAAAATTTTTTTGATTGAAATAATTTTTAACGTAATTACAAATTTGATTTATTTTAAATTTCATTGAATTAGATAAATTAAATTTCATATTATTCATTCACTTTATTCAAAATATATTATGGTGTTGGGAAATTAGCTTTAAGAATTTAAGCTTGAATTTATTATTTGGAATTCATTTAAAAATATTCATATAAAATTTTTTCTTTATATTATATATATATATACCTCTCTTTATTTACTTAATTTTGGAGAATTTTGGTAATTCATATTAGCGTGATTATTTTCTTTTCAACAAGAAAACCTGGTCGCCTAAAATTTTTTCCACGAAGATTTTTCCATTTACTTACAATTCGATTTTGTCTTATATTTTCTTTATATATAACGCGTTTTTTTTTTATATAACTTGTTTATATCACACGTTCACTCGTAAGTTTTTTTTTTACAGTGATTCATTTTTTTTGTCTATATAAATCTTACCGAAAATCAAAATGAACGACGATGAAACAATGAACAAAGCTCAAGGGATAAAATCCGATGGCCCTTTGGAGCAAGGCGCTTCAGCCAATTTGAAGCTACAGCCTCTGTGGATACAAAATCCACATACCTGGTTCAGAGTTGCAGAGCAAACGTTTGAGTATCAAAATATCAAACAAGATAAACAAAAATATCTACATTTGCTCCATTCTCTCTCGCCTGAAATGTGTGACATGGTTTCGGACGTCATTGACGGGTTACCCGAAACCAACAAATACGAAGCACTTAAGCGAACGTTGTTGGAACGATTAGCGCCTTCGGACGAGCGTCGCCTTGAATCTCTCTTGACCGGTCAAGAGCTTGGCGATCAACTACCTTCCGAGGCGTTTCGTAAAATAAAACAGCTAGCAGGCGAAAATTTTAGTGATAAAATCATACGGTCTCTATGGATACGGAAATTGCCAGAGATTATACGCATACCGTTGTCTGCTTTGCTTGAAACCACATCAATTGAAACGATGTCCCGAATGGCGGATAACATGTTCGAGGCAATGGCCCTTAACAGTAGCAGCAAACAAATTAATGAAGTCCGTCTATCTCGTCCAACAACACGTGCCACTCATAGAAGCCAATGGCGAGGCTCATCATCATCAAACTCGACAATGGAAGACCGTTTAAGCCGAATAGAACGACAACTGGAGCAATTAACTCGGTTTGGCCAATCGAACTCCAGGAATAGGTCAACGAGCTCGAGTTTTCGCGGTAGATCGCCATCTACATACCGATCTCAGTCAAGAGCAAGAAGTAGCTCTAGGAATAGAAATGGTTCATGTTATTACCATAGAACGTTTGGAGCAGCGGCACGCAAATGTAGATCTCCGTGCTCATTTGGTCAGACTACATCCAAAACCACCATGAATGTAGAACCAAACCTTCAAAAAAACGATTAAAGCTCGAGTTGAGACGGCTGTATCAGAGAACAGTAACTCCAGTCGTCTATTTATTTTCGATAAAATAAACGAACAAACCCTTTCTCATCGACACAGGAGCAGACCTCTCGGTGCTCCCAGTCAATAACAATCGATTAACTACAAATAGCTCCAAATCAACAGGTCTAGTTTTATCAGCTGCCAACGGCACGATAATCAATACCTACGGAACAAAGCTCCTACAGGTAGATATCGGCCTAAAACGAACATTCACACACGCTTTCATGTTAGCACAAGTGAATCGTCCGATCATTGGCGCTGATTTTCTTAGTAAATTTGGCCTTTTAGTCGATCTCAAACGAAAACGGCTGATTGATACAGCTACCCAGCTGTCAATCCATGCCACAATGGTTAGTGTTGATACGCCAACACCCATCCATTATACGATCGACAACGATTACGGCCTGCTACTAAAGAAGTTTCCTTCCCTAACAGCAGAGCCGAACTACAACTTACCGGTCAAACATAACGTGGTACATCATATTGTTACCACTGGTCACTTGCCTGTGTCAAGACCACGCAGACTAGATCCAATTCGTCAAAAAGCTGCGTTCACAGAATTTCAACATATGGTTGAACTTGGAATTTGTCGCATTTCATCTTCTTCTGTATCTTGTCCGCTTCACATGGTTCGAAAGAAAGATCTCGACTGGAGACCATGTGGAGATTATCGTAGATTGAACGCGGTCACGATTCCTGATCGTTATCCGATACCGCACATACAAAATTTTTCGATGAATTTGTATGGTTGCACTATCTTTTCTAAAATTGACCTTGTTAGAGCCTATCATCTCATTCCTGTCGCGAATGAAGATATTCACAAAACTGCAATTACCACTCCATTTGGCCTCTTCGAATTCACCCGAATGCCATTTGGCTTACGTAATGCTGCACAAACGTTTCAGCGTTTCATAAATGAAATCGTTCGAGATTTAGATTTTGTTTTCGTCTACATCGACGATATCTTAGTGGCATCGATGAATGAGGAACAACACGAACTTCATCTGGAACAACTCTTCCAGAAACTAAGCGAGTTTGGCGTTCACATAAAGAGTTCAAAATGCGTTTTTGGCGTAAACACTCTCGAATTCCTCAGCCACACGATAACTCCTAATGGTATTCTGCCTTCTCAAGAACGAATTAATGCCATTACGGAATTCCCAGCACCAACATCAATCAAACGTATTCAGCAATTCGTTGGTATGATAAATTATTATCATCGATTCATACCAAAACTAGCTGAAACACTAGCTCCAATTCATACACACTTGGCTGCTTTACTAAAGAAGCCCAAGACTCCGAAGAATTTCACTTGGCCAAACGAATGTCAACTCGCATTCACCAAGTTAAAAACCGAATTGGGCAATATCACGTTGTTAGTTCATCCACGTAACGATGCTGCATACAGTATCACTACGGATGCATCGAACATTGCTGTCGGAGCAGTGCTACAGCAACGTAATAATGATTGTTGGGAACCACTGGGATTTTTCTCAAAGAAACTTTCAGACGCTGAAATTAAATACTCGGCATTCGATCGAAAGCTACTCGCAATTTACCTAGCTATAAAACACTTCAGGTATTTTGTCGAAGGTCGCGAATTCACAATTTACACCGACCACAAGCCTCTCACTCGTGCAATACAATCGAAAACCGAACGAAACCCAAGGCAATCTCGGCACTTGGATTTCATAAGTCAATTTACTACCGACATCCAACATGTGCAAGGTAAAGACAACACAGTCGCGGATGCATTATCTCGTGCATCCGACAACGAAACTGCATCAGTTGAGACTCACTTCAACTACGATGCTATCATCGCTGCACAAAAAGCAGACTTAGAACTTCAGAATTTACTTTCTGGTTCCGTATGTCACACTAGTTCATCAATGAAACTAGAGCTTTTTAAACTGCCAGGATTCGAAATCGTCTGCGAAACATCAACGGGTAACAATCGCCCATACATCGCAGAACCATTACGCAAAACTGTCTTTAACACTTTACACAACTTGTCACATCCTGGTGTCAACGGTACTCGTAAATTGATTGCATCTAGATATTTTTGGCCCAGTATTAATAAAGATATTAATCATTGGACAAAATCTTGTTTATCTTGCCAACGCTCTAAGGTCCAACGGCATACAAAAAGTCCAACTGGACAATTCGAAATTCCACAATCTCGTTTCGAACATATCCATATAGATATCGTAGGTCCACTTCCTCCTTCTAATGGATGTTCATATATTCTAACTTGCGTTGATCGATTCACTCGATGGCCAGAAGCTTTTACTATGTCTGACATGTCTGCTGCTACCATAGCCACAACATTTGTCAATAACTACGTATCACGATTCGGTGTTCCACTGCATATCACAACGGATCAGGGAACACAATTCGAGTCAAAACTTTTCTCCGAGTTAACAAAACTTTTAGGCTCACATCGGATACGTACAACGGCCTACCATCCACAAGCAAACGGAATGGTAGAACGTTTTCATCGACAACTTAAAACTGCACTTATGGCCAGAGGCAACACTATTCAGTGGAGCTCCGAAATACCAATAATTCTTCTAGGTATTCGAGCTACAGTGAAAGAAGATCTGAAGTGCTCACCCGCAGAACTTGTCTACGGACAAACACTGAAACTGCCCGGTGAGTTCTTCGTTGAAAATCCTCTTTCACAGCTGCCTACTCATGATACAGTCATTGATCAACTTCGAAATACAATGCACAATCTAATTCCAACAGCTACACGACAAACTAAACAAAACGACATTTTTGTTCCGAAGTCGCTTGAAACCTGCGACTACGTTTTCGTCAGAGTTGATAGAATTCGCACCGGTTTACAAACCCCATATGAAGGTCCATACAGAATCATACGACGTCTACGAAAACATTTCGTAATCGACATCAAAGGCAAACAACAATCTGTCTCGATCGACAGGTTGAAGCCTGCGTATGGTATCTTGTGTTCAGCTGATCGTTCACCAGCTTCTCGAACACACAAAGCTGTTCATTTCGAACAGACACACTAAGCGGGGGCTTTCATCTACGAGCGGGGTACTGTAGTGGTTAATATATTTAAATCCAAATAATTAACCACCACAAACTCATGACATAAACCAACGCTACTTAATTCACGCCATCCATTGGAGAAATTATTTAATTAATTTATATAATTAATCGATCAATTAATTGATTCGAAAAACGAACCAACAAATCGATTTCAGGTTCAATGGCTTTCGTTGCCAACTTTGGTTGGCGGTAAAATTATTATAAAACTTCATTCCTTTGAATGCGATCGAGCTTTTCGCACCGTATTAATTTCTACTAAAGTCATGTGAATTACTAAAATTGTTTTTCAATAATAATAATTAAAAACAAGAAAATTGTTATATTAACATTTAAGATAATATTGTATATATTGTTTATTCAATAAATTATAAAAAATAAGTGCTGTGTTATAAATCATAAAATCATTCAACAATATATTACAACAAGCATCACGTCCATGCTGCTTACGTTTTGCTGCAACACAAATATTTAAAAAAAATGTTTTAATCCAAATCATAATTAAAAATTTGCAAAAATTTTGAAATAAAAAATATGTTAAACAAGCAACCTTTGACCAAAATATTTGTTATTTTTTCAAACAAATTGTATAACTATGACAACAAAAACTAACAAAGATTTTGACTGGTTTGTGAAATTTTAAATTGAAAAGTGGTTTTGATAAAATTTATACAAATTTAAATGATTTTTAACTCTTTAGGACGTAACTATGACATCAAAATATAGGGTTTAAAAGTGACACTTTACTATTTACAACCAAATCACGGTAATAACGTAACACTGTAATATGTAGGCGTATAAAAAAATTGTTATGAGTTTTGAATGTTACTGTTATTTTCTAATTTAAAAATTTATAATTAAAATAGTTTATATTGCAACCGTCAACATAATCGTAGTTTCATTCGTAAACTTGGCCAAATGAACTCTCGTGTACAACAGTTAACTCACGAAAAAACTGTGTTTTCATCTCTTGTAGCAAAACATACTATAATTTTCAACGAAACAGATCGATCATTAAAAATAAAATACGATTCTATTTATACTTTATGTATTGTATTTTATTTTATTAGTTTTGGTATACAGTTTGAGTTAAAATAGTTAGAAATTGTAATTAGTATTTTTGGAGCCACAGTTGTAAAGGCATACAAGTTTGGACAGTATTAGTAGTTTAAAGAGTTTACTAGTAAATCTTGATTAAAACAAAGTTGAAATTAGTATGTATATAATAGTGATAGTGCTATAATATGATAACAAATATTTGAGTTTTTTCAATTATGATATAATTATATAAATATGAATGTACACAACACAGCTCCAAAAAATTTATTTATTTTTCTATTAGAAGGCGTTTATTTAAAAAAAAATAGTACATTTTGCCACAAGACATGAAAACGCTCCTTTTTCGTGAGTGCAAATTTGTTCTCGAGACGCGTTAGAGTCGAATGGAACAATTTTTATGTATATAGGGAAAATGGTTTTACACTAGAGGAAAAAAAAATTTCACAGGGGATTAAATCGGTATAAAATAGACTTTTTGTCTGCTATTGTAGAAAAAAGATTGATTTCATTTAATTTTTTTTATTTTTGACAGACAAGAAAGAATAAAAAGAAGATTAGTCTTCATTCACATGATTGTTTTTTTTCGTTGTTTTTTTAATATCGTTCTACAACAACAAAAATATGAAGATATCGTTTAAATTTTGTTTCCCCCGCTAAATTTGTCAAAATATTACTATTTTGAAGAGAGAAGTAACATTTTTTATTATTTGATCATTTATTTAACTTGTAAATAATTTAATAAATAAGATTATCATAGCTAGTAAAGTTTATTCATGTTTTGGTTAGAGATTTTTAAATTTTCCTCGATTCTAAATATTCTACTTATAAAATATCACTCGTATTCTTAATTTTAATGAATTAAGTATAACATTCATGAGCTAAAAGTGAAATTCTTCTTTGGCATTTCTCAATGTTTTAGGACCTACTGATTCTAGAAAAGCAAAAAAAAAATGATGTCTGTCTGCCGGCCGGCCGTCCGTCCGTCACAACCGAAGAAATCTAGCAAAGGGCTGAAGGGATTTTAAAAATTTTGGTTCTAAACATAGGTACACTCAATGGTAAGAGTCAAAAGGACGATGTGTTCGATAACTGTACCGGAAGTGTGTCAAAAAATCGTCAAGTGTGTCAAAACAAGGAAATATGCATTTTTTTGCTTAAAACGTTCATTTGTGATTACGAGTAGGAACAAAGAATGCGGAGAAACCTGGATGGTCGGATTGGTATGTGATACCAAAAACTAGATTTATGCATTATAAGTTTGTCACTAAAATGTTGTCCAGTGTGTCAAAAGAAAGATTTTTATTTATTTTTATCTACCCAATTTTTTGGAAAGAAATAAAATTAATTATTTGTATGATATGAAATTTTATTATTATTATACAGAAAGAATTATGGCATTATAAGTTTGTCAAAAAAATAGTGTCAAGTGTTTCAAAAAAATGATATCATTTATTTTTTCGCCAATTTTTTGAACAAAAAATTTAGTTGATTCAATGGCGTAAATGGAATGAAAATTTTTGAATTTGTTATAGTTTTTGAAACATTTTTGGAATGTTGAAAAAAGTTTGTATTACTTCGGTCTGAAGACCTAAGTATTACATTCATGAGCTCAAAGTGAAATTCTTACCCCAATTTTTTTGCATTTCTCGACGTTTTAGGACCTACTGATTCTAAAAAAGCAAAACAAATTTATGTCTGTCTGTCGGCCGTCCGTCCGTCCGGCCGTCCAGCTGTCCGTCACAACCGACGAAATCTAGAAACCGCTGGACGGATTCAAAAATTTTTTTTTTACTAAAATAGGTTTACTCAATGGGAAGTGTTTGATAACTGTACCAAAAGTGTGTCAAAAAAATTGTCAAGTGTGTCAAAACAAGGAAATTTGCACATTTTTGCTTAAAAAACGTTCATTTTAAGTGATTACGAGTAGAAATATTGAATTTGGAGACATCTTGATGGTTGGGATTGTATGTGAGACATCTAGATTATTGCATTGTAAGTTTGTCAAAAAAATGTTGTCAAGTGTGTCAAAGATAGATTTTTTTATTTATTTTTTTTACCCAATTTTTTGGAAAAAAATAAATTAATAATTTGTATGACATGAAATTTTATTATTATTATACAGAATTATGGCATTATAAGTTTGTCAAAAAAATGATTTGATTTCATGAATGTCAAGAAAATGCTTTCATTTATTTTTTATCACAATTTTTTGGAGAAAAAATGTAGCATGCAGCATAAAAACATATGACGTAAATGAAATTGAGAATGAAATTGGACATGGAAATTTTTGAATTTGTTATAGTTTTTGAAATATTTTTGGAAATTTTGAAAAAGTTTGTATTTTTGATTTTGTAATAACTTTGCAATATTTTTAGAATTTGGAAAATGTTTTAATTTTTGATTTTGTAAGAATTTTTGAATATGTTTAGAATTTTGAAAAATTTTTAATTTTTGATTTTATTATAATTTTTGGAATTTTGAAAAACTTTCAGTTTTTGATTTTTTAATAATTTTTGCAATATTTTTAGAACTTTGGAAAAAGTTTGAATTTTTAAGAATTTTTGGAATATTATTGGAATTTAGAAAAAGTTTAAATATTTGATTTCATTCTAATTTTTGGAATTTTGAAAAAAGTTTCAATTTTTGATTTTGTTATAATTTTTGCAATATTTTTAGAATTATGAAAAAAGTTTTAATTTTTGATTTTGTAATAATTTTTGCAATATTTTTAGAATTTTGACAAAGTTTAAATTTTTTAGAATTTTTGAATATTATCGGAATTTAGAAAAAGTTTAAATATTTGATTTTATTCTAATTTTTGGAATATTTTTGGAATTTTAAAAAAGTTTGATTTTATTTAGTTTAACAATATTTTTGGAATTTGGATTATAATTTTCCGGCAACGTATTGATGTTTCGTGTTAGTTTCGTAATAAATTTTTAAACAGAGATAAAAAATACTTCTACTTTAACAAAGAGTTATGCTTGATATAAATCGCTGCCCAAAAGTAAAAACCATGTCCTCATAAAAGTTTTATGCCGAAAACTATTCAAAATCCTTAACCAAGAACGAAGTCTTGATATCTCAGAGCTGTGAGATTTCAGCCCCTCCATATTTTCATTTTTAATTTCCCGAAAAAAAGAAAGTGAAAAATGAATTTAAACACAGCTGAAATTTTAAAAACAAATATTTTTTTAAGGCTTTAAAATTATATTTAAAATAATAATAATAAAAGTGGATAGACCCACTACGCAAGCAAAGCATAAACTAAATTGAAATTTGAAGAGAAAATAGAAATTTAAAAAATTTCGTTTATGTTCCGTTTTTTATTTTCTTCTTTTCCTACCGTATACTCTTCAGTCTCTTTCCTATGGTATGGCTACGCTTTTTCGTTTTTTGTGTATTATTTATATGATAAAAAAGTATGAATGTCGAATAAAACTTATCGACTTTAAAGAAAAAACAACGATAAAAAACAACCAAATTTATTATGACCGAGATAAATTGGTTGTTTATATCGTAGTGTTTTGGTGAGCTTTAGTTTTGAGATTGAAATAAAGGGGCGCTAGTTTCTATGTGTTTTTGTTAGGAGAAAACAACACAAAAACCAAAAATGAAAAAAACAACGAGAAAAACAATCA